>JAUPTC010000569.1:0-43488 GCA_030762895.1 Sophora flavescens
CCTCATATTTCCTTCACAATTTGCGTAGATTTTCCATATAGATTGGGCTTATTTTATTTGTTTTAATTGTTAATTTTGCCTTGGAGCGAGTAAGTTGGTTTTGTGGCTTGTGTGCGGGAAAAGTAGATTAAAATGCTCGGGGTCGGTCGAGTTGGGGTAAGCAGAAGATGGGAGCTTGGGAGGCAAGAAAATGGAGCGAATAGAGTGATCGCGGCCGTGCCGTGATGCCCATCCGTAGTGATCAAATGAAGGCTGAAAAGAATGACCAAAGTCGAGGAAGTTGTCCGCGGTTAGTAGTGATGCCCGTCCGATCGTGACATGCACTATTGAGTGGGACCCGCAGAGTGAATCGTCGCTGTGATGCTAGAGGATTATTTGTTTTATTTTCATTTTTGTGTTTTTAGAAATAATTAAGAAATTTTTACCTTGTTTTCATTATGTTTTCTATTTTTCAAAAATTTGTAATTTGAAAACAGATTTTAAAACACAAACAGAAATGAAAACCAAGTAGTAATCCATAATACACTAATGGCGGATCGACTTTTCACTATGGACAAGCCGCCGCTAGACACGTGGTGGCTGCGTGGGTCCCACAAGCAATTTTTATATTTTGTTTTATTTTACATTCTTTTTATAGTGAATTCTCTCAAACCCATAATAATTTTTGGTAACTTTTACCTAGATAGCTGATCAAAGACATTCCATCGATTAAATTGTTCATATCATATCTACGTTGGATAGACTTCCCTTTTTTATGTAAAAACCCCCGATCAATTTTTTATTTTAACTTTTTGATTCAAAGGACCTTTTGTAAAAAAAAATTAAGCTCATTCAATTCTCTTTTTATTTTGCAAATCGAGAATCCACCATTTTTAAAGAGAGTCATTGAGAAAATGATTCATCTCACCGTCCCACCACCACCGTCAAAGGCATGTTCCGTTTCCTAAGCACCACCTCACAAGACCACGATCTGCGAAAATCAAAGACAACTATTGATGTTTTACCTCTTATCCTCACTGCGGCGACTCGAGCCCAACCTCGATTGATGCCTTTTGATTCATTTTTGACAACTTTTGAACTTAAAATCACACCATTTGAATCCTAAATTATCAAATAAGCTGTCCCCAGATCAAAAAACATTGAAAAGTTCTTTGAAGATGTTCAGGAAGCTGACCAAGAAGCGATCGCGCGGGTGCGAACCCACATTCATGTATTTAGGATCTTCCGATCACTTTGAAGGTTGTGGTGGGGGAGTTGCGGATGTTGTTATGTTTTTAACCTTTAAATTAAATGAAATGATAATGTTTAATACATGCCCGATTTTTGACCCGGTTGTTAGTGTGCTTTAGTACCACGGCGTTAGAGAGCGGGGTTGAGTCTCACATTTTCGTTTTACTACCTTTTAAAGATTTATGACTGTTAAAAACACATATAATTACTATAAATACTCTAATTAATTATTATACGCATAATCTTTAATAAATATAAACCTTATAATCAAAAATAAAACAAAGGATGACATAACACCTAGATATAATTTTACTTCAATCATCATGACTTATAATAGGTTAAAGTAATGATTTGGTTCCTATAGTTGATACAAATTCTTCATTTAATCTTTATCCGTAATAAATTATTATATAGGTCATCTTACGTGCAATCGTTATCCATTGGGTCCTCCTGGTTACCTTGTCGTCACTAAGAATCCGTTTTTTTTTATAAAGGCTAGGAGTGCAAAGGCATCACAATAGGAAAGTGATCCCAACTAGGTTGGCACCAAAGACCCCCACCCATCATGCGCAGCACACCCAAAATTTATTAAATAAATAAAAATTAAATACAAAGCATGGGGGACAAGGCCAAGACCCATTGGAAGAATCGAAGAAGAATTAGTAAATCTGAAATTAGGAAGCCCTAATTTGTTCTGAAAAACTCCTCGGTAATAAAATTAGGAGGCAATTCCCACCAAAAATAACCACCAGTTCTTCACACAAAATCTGCTAGCTTGTGCGCACAGGTGTTTCCTTCTCTAAAGACATGAGAGACCCTAAAAAGCATTTTGGAAGTCAACTCCAAACAGTTTTCCATCTAGTTCTTAGATGCCAGGTCAATACTAGGAGAAGAGGCGCACGACTAGCGAGAATCACATTCGAGCCATAGTCCGATCCATTCCCTCTGCGGCCGGCTTCAATAACAATCATTGCGACCATCGGCACAGCATGAAGAGCGAAGGAGAGGCAAGGTCATAGAGAAACATCCTGGAAAGCACCACTATAATCTCTAAAAATCCCAGCGTATGGCAGCATAACAGCACACCTCTAAGCGGCACCATCGATGTGCATTTGGTCCGAGAGATAGGAGGAGGGAGGCAAACTACCTTGATAGAGGAGCTTTATTGAGATGAGCAACAATACCAAAGGCTTTTAAGATCCTGAGCTCTTCCCGGGGGGAAGAACGCAGAGCCCTTAGAGTGCACACTAAAGCTGAGTGAGCGCTTATGAGGCTAATGGCTCTAAGCATTGGAACTACGACATCATTAAACCTGGATTGATTCTGTAATGCCGGATGAAGTAAATCACAAAAACCAAAGCTACTTTGACAATATCCTTCACAGCCCCTTTGAAGTTACATCTATATTGCCAAGAAGAAGTGGAAGATAGATCAATAGACAGATTCAAGGTAGAAGCTAGCCAGGACCAAATTGAATCGCAAATTTACACGGAAAGAAGAGGTGATCAGAAGTTTCAAGCGAGACCCACAAAGATCACACATTGAGACAATAATGCGACCTTTGCTTTAAGGCCAGTCATCCAGGGAGCTTGTTATGGCGAGCCTCCCAAGTAACAGAGCTTTCGAGGGGATGAAGGAGTTCCAAATGACTTTGATCCACTGGCTAGCGAAGGAGGAGAAAAACATGCTTGTAGGCTAGTTGGAAGAGACGGTATGCCATCTACGGAGGTCGAACAAACTAATGTATCCACCCGATTATCAAAGCAGGAGGATAATCCTTCTAATGTCAACAAACTAACCCGGGAGGCTGCTGCACAGAGATTAGCGAGGGATGTTCCATCCATTAGAGTCCATGAAATCAGAGAGCGAAGCCTTTAGGAGATGATACATAGACTCGGGTAATTCCAACAGGTACACTACTCTGTTGTCCATCCATCTATCCAACGGAGCTTATCTTTTGACCATTTCCAATTACCCAAGTAGCATTGGAGATCACTTGATGATAGTAAGTTTTGAAACCGACCATAAAAGAGGACTTAACATAGGAGGCAGGATGCCTATTTTTAATAAACCTTCCCCTTAAGAAGCGAGGTCCAGTTATCGAAGAGGACAGAATCTCCCGGCCACAACTTTAAGGTGGCTGCAGCATTTAATTGCCTCATTGATTTTAGGCCCAGACCACCATCTTTGAGCCGGACAAACTATCTTCGAGACCGTCATGCCAATTTCCCCTTTAGATGTCACCGAGACCAAACAAAGTTCCTTATGTAGGAATCTAGCGGTTTGAGCAAACCAACATGCCATTGATAGACATGAAAAAGCTGTAAAACCATACCATTAACTATTGAGTTAGCTAGTTGGACTCTCCCCATGATTGACAAAGGCCTCCCTTCCAAGAGCCAGCTTCTCCTTAATCCCTATCTACAATTGGCTTGAGATGGCTAGCCTTAGGCTTCCCCCTGAATATTGGGACTCCAAGGTAGCGAGAAGAGCGGACAACCATTAGAAAAGCCAGAATATGTTTGAGAGCCTGTATCCTTGACGGCCCGATCCCACAAAGAACTTACACTTATCATGACTTAGCGGTGACCGAAACCTCACCATAAGTCTAAAGATCTTCATCGGGGCCGTGAGACTCCTTTTAGTTCCCCCTCGAAAAGACCATGATATCATCTGCATCATAAGCGGTGGGAGGGAGTGGGATCCTCTATGGCCCTGCCATAGGCTGCATAGCATTGGAATCAATCGAGAAAGGAGATTGCCCCTGCTCAAGACATCCTCTGCTAGGCAAAATAAAAGCGGGGAGAGTGGATCCCCTTGTCTCACGCCCTTCTACAAGAGATATAGGGACTAAATGAAGCATTCGTGTCACATGTAGGAACCAAATTAATAACATTTAAAATATTGTTACAATAATTTATCACCTTGAAAAGTATGTATATACTACTATAACGCAATGTTAACTCACCGTAAAATAAAATAAATCAAATAACTAAAATAAAAATAAATATTAACTAATTAATAATTCTAACTATTTAATAAACACAAATATAATTATTAGGATGTTATACTTTGACTTTTTGAGAGCAACATGTTATTTTCAGAAGGAATCGAGTAAAGCCTTAACATTACTAGAATGGGGAATTACTCTAATTAAGTGTGTTCATGGATAAATTTTGAGGTAAAAGTCTTAGATACAAATATTAACACAACCTGCTGTTCGGTTCGGTTTGGATCGATTCATTAAAAAAAATCTAAGAGTTAATGGATCATTAGAGATGACAAGGTGACGGGACGAAACAAATGGGTAACGATTGCACGTATGAATACCTTTTGATTATTTTTTTACGTATATGGACTAAAGGAAGAACTCGTGTCACCTATAGGGACCAAATTATTACTTTAACCTTTAAAATATTGTTTACTAATTTGGCAAAAAAATATTTATTTACTAAAAATTAATAACATTTAAAATATTGTTCCAATAATTTATCACCTTGAAAAGTATGTATATACTACTATAACGCAATGTTAACGCACCCTGTAAAATAAAATAAATCAAATAAAAATAAATATTAACTAATTAATAATTATAATTATTTAATAAACGAAAAAGCAAGAGGATAAGAATTATTTTGGATGATGGAGAATTTGGCGCTCTGCTAGGGTTTGTTGTTGCATGAAACTCTAGGGTTTGCATGATCATGGCTTCCGGTTGTCCTTGCCCATGGACCTTCCTTCAGCCTCTTGCCCCATCGCCCTTGCCCTCTACTTCTTCGCCTCATTCTCTTCCTGCACAGAAGAAATCCTTTGCCCAGGCACTTTCCAATTCTTTTGACATTCCCATCAGTCAGTTACCTAAGCCACGACTGATTGGAGATGTGTTCTCGATAAAGATCTCGGAGGAGGAATACAAGCTTGGATTGGAAAGCAGTAAAAATAGTCAGCATGGACGTTTGATCCTTCAGAAGGGTAATCAGCCTATCAAACTTCAAGACTTGAAGACTTGAAAGATAAGCTATCGAAATTATGGAACCCGATTGGTCATTGGCGTATGATTCCTTTAGGCAAAGGATATTATGAATTCAACTTTGCATCCTTGGAAGATCTGCGTAGCGTTTGGGCTGTTGGGTCCTGGAATCTGCAGCCAGGCATGCTAAGGCTATATCAATGGAGTCCAGATTTCAATCCGAATCTTCAAAAACAGACCCATGTTCAATCCTGGGTGAGAATTTATGATCTGCCTAGAGATGCGGAGGCCGAAAATTCTCTTTGAGATTGCAAATGGAATAGGCACTCCAATTGCTTTAGATGAATCTATAAAAACAAAGTCTTTCGCACACTTTGCAGAATCCTGGTTGATATTGATCTCTCCGGACCTATCCCAAATGGTATCGGGGGTTGAAAGGAGGCTCATGCATTTTATGTTACGTTCGACTATGAAAGACTCCCCTCTTTTTGTTCTTCTTTGCCTCTTGATAGGGCATCTTCTTGGGGAATGTAAGAGAAACCTTAACAATCCTGCACCACGAAAGGAACAACCTTTTATCCAGAAACCAAAATCTGCTTATATTCCTAAACAGCCAGTGCCAGGATAACAGATGTAGATAGGGATATCCCTGAGATTGTGATTGGTGAAAATGAAGCTTCAGGATAGGATCCAGTGAACTGTGGTAACCAGGTTCCTATCATTGTTTCGGTTGATACCAATGTAGGTGTTCCAGTAATGAATAATGCAGTAGTGCAGCAGATTGTCAATAATGCAGAAAATATACAAGGAATTCAGGAGGATGGAAATACTTCTGACTATGATGAATCAATTCATTCGGAATCTCCCCAGGCAGCCAGAGTTTTATCTGATCCTGGATTTCATACTCCAATGGTTGGTGCAAAGAACACTGGAAATGGAGTGCAATCTATTAGTCATGTCTCTGAATCTATGGGTGGCTTAGAACATAATGTAAATTCTATTCCCCAGAGTATTAATGCAGTTATACCAGCCTTAGTGCATGATCTTCCTCGGCGGAGCTCGGCGGGGATATTAGGATTGTGTCTAAATGCGGAGCAATGGTATTGAGGAGGAAGACAATGATGTGGAAGAGGAATGCCTTAAAGCTCGGTCTAAACAAGGAAACTTTGAAGTGTTCATTTTGAAATCTCGGAAGAAAAAAGCGAGGAAAAAACAGTTGCCCTAGCAAAAGGTGGTAAAGCAAAAGCCCGGAATAGAAGTTGGTCTAGTAATTTTGCATGATGAAGCTCCTTTTCTGGAATGTTAGAGGAATTGGCAATCTTGATACTAGGTTAGTTTTGAAGAAGTTTCACGGTTTCAAATAAGCGCTGAGATTATCTTCATTCTTTGGTGTGGATCGATATTGATCAATTCCACGATAGGTTTTGGAAGAACCCGAATCTTAAAGTTTTTGCGATTAATGATAGGAATTCTCTCTTGCCTAATCTTTGGTGTATTTGTCATGAAGCTTTGCATCCTACCGTTATTGCTTGCTCTAACCAGCGGGTTTCCTTCTCATTGAAGTTGGAATCTCGGGAAGTATTCATTTCCGCCATATATGCTAGTACTAGTTATCTTAAAAGGAGAGAGTTGTGGGGGTCTGAGCTGTTTGGCTCTACGACAAGCTAATGATGGACCATGGTGCTTCATTGGAGATTACAATGTGGTCCTTGGTGCACATGAGCAAAGGGGTGGTTGCTTGCCTTTGAAGATTGCTACGAGGAGTTCAAGCTTTGGTCCGTGGTTGCCAATTATCTCATATTATGACCCGTGGTGCTCAATTCACTTGGTCTAATGGCGAGAAGAGGTAATGCTTTAACAGAGAAAAGGCTTGATAGAGTGGTTTGTAATGACAAATGGTTTAGTTATTGGTCTAGTGTTGCTTCTGCACACTCCTTAGAAGTAAATCAGATCATCATCCTTTGCTTTTATCTTTGAGGAAAGAGGACAGTAACTTCAGTTCTTCTTTTAAATTAATGAAAATGTGGGCTTCTCACACTGACTGCACTAAGATAATTGAAGAGGTTTGGAATACTGGGGTAATAGGTTGCCTATGTACATCTTGTCTCAAAAACTAAAAATGTTGAAAGGAAGGTTAAAAAGCTGGAATAAAGACTCTTTTGGGAATGTGAACATCAATGTTGCTTCGCCATGGCCAAAGTAGGCGACATTCGGCAAATAATTAACTCCTCGGGAATGACAAATTTGTTATTTGAGCGGGAACAAGAGGCCCAAACTGAGCTGCAAAAAGCTCTGCACTTCCAAGAAGAATTGCGGAAGGAAAAATCCAGTTGGATTGGCACATTCAAGGAGATAGGAATCTTGAGTTCTTCCATAGGATCACTAAGATTAGAATGTCTCAAAGCAAATCTCCATGCTCAGAAATGAGGATCAAGTTCTGCTTGATGCAAAGGATATAGAGGATCATGTTTTGAATTATTACACCAAGCTTTTGATCTTGAAAATCGGTGCATGGACAATGGCTTAGTTGTGAGAATTGTTAGCCCGATGGTATCTAGAGATGATAATCTTATGCTAACTAATCTGCCTTCCCTTGAAGAAGTGAAAAATGCTATATTTTCTCTAAATTCAAATGGTGCTCCAGGTAGGATGGATTTGGAGGCTTCTTCTTTCAAAATTATTGGGAGATTGTTCGACATGATGTTTATGCATGATCATTCGAGTTTTTGAGCGGGGCTGGTTCTTTGCCAAACACGAATTCAAATCTTTTGGTTCTAATCCCTAAGTCTCAAGGTGCAGATAGAGTGGAGGAATTTAGGCCTATTGCCTTGGCTAATTTCCAGTTCAAAATCATCACTAAAGTCTTAGCGGGACAGTCGGCTAAGGTTGCTCCAAAGATTGTCTACGATAATCAAAGGGCTTTATACAAGGTAGATATATTGCTGATTGTCTATGCTTTGCATCGAGTGTGTAAATATGCTGGACAAAAGGGCTTTTGGTGGTAATTTGGCCTTGAAGATTGATGTCAAGAAGGCTTTTGACACCATGGACCGGTCCTTCCTTTTGAAGGTCCTTCACTCTTTTGGTTTTGATATCAAGTTACGCCCATTGGATAGAAACCAATTCGAAGTCGGCTAAAATTTCTATTGGTATCAATGGTAAGTCAGTTGGTTTTTTCTCTTGCAAGAGGGGAGTTAGGCACGGTGATCCATTGTCACCTCTACTTTTTTGCATTGCTGAAGATGTATTGAGCAGGGCTATCTGCAAGTTGGTTCAAGAGGGTAAGCTCAAAACAATGGCTGGCCCCAGAGGTCTCGATCCTCCCTCTCATATCCTATATGCGGATGATATTCTTATCTTTTTGCGAGCTTCCATCCCAGAATTTGTCCTTGTTAATGTCCATTTTTAAGGAGTATGGAGAGGCTTCGGTCAATTGATTAACACTCGAGAAATCCAAGTTTTATGCGGGTAATATTTACGCAAAAGCAGAATGTCTTCCATTGCCAATGTTTTAGGATTTTTACTGCTGGCGAGTTCCTTTCACATATCTTGGGCTGCCTTTGTGTTCAAAGGGAAGCCAAAGAAATCCCATTTGCAGTCCATTGCAGATAAGATGAGATCCAAACTTGCCACATGGAAGGGAAGTGCATTTTGTCAATTATGGGGAATTCAATTAGTTAAGTGCGGTGATTCTTGGTATGATGTTGTATAGCTTTCGGGTTTACTCATGGCCCTCTAGCTTGCTTTGAAATCAATTGATTTCTGGCTAAGAAACTTCATATGGTCCGGCAATACGAAGTCAAAAAAAGCTGTGTGAGTGGCTTGGAAAAAATCTGCAAACACTGGAGAAGGCGAGGGGAGGTCTTGGTCTTAGATCATTTAGATCATCAACGGTGCTTCTATGCTTAAGTTGTCTTTGGGAATTCACCTCTTCATCGAGCGGTGGGCTTGCCTTCGAGAGCAAGAGTTCTAAGGAGAAACACGGTGATCCAATATTCTATCTCCTCCTCAATCCGGTCTAGAATCAAGCCTCATCCGAATACAGGATTGTGGAAAACTTCGGCCTGGATGCTAGGTGATGGTCTTGATATCAACTTTTGGAATGATATATGGTTGTCTAAACCCTTAAACTCATTGCTTGCTTTCCGGCTCGATTCTGATCTTCTTTAAAAGCAAAGGTGAAGGACTTCTGGTTCAATAATTCTTGGAATATTCCAAGCATTATTTTCTGACATTGCCCACGCTATTCTTTGCGAGAACTCATGCACATCATCATTCCATTTTTTCCTTGTAAGGATACCGTGTGTGGTGTAGGAATGAATCGGGGTCCCTAACATTGAAGGATGCATATCGGTTTCTCCACAATAATGGTCAAACAGTTTCTTGGGCTAAGTCTCTTTGGATTAAGCTGTGTCCTCCTTCCATTTCCTTCTTGGTTTGGAGAATCATTCACAACCGTATGCCCTACTGATGATAATCTTTGGGCCAATGGCTGCATGGTTGTCTCAAGATGCAATTTATGTGGTTGTAGTTATGAAACAACTACTCACCTATTCTTTCATTGTGCCTTTGCAAAAAAATTTGTGGTCCTGGTGAGCAACATGCTTAGCTTGACTATAGACACATCTTCAATGCTCATTGTTTTTTCAATTTGTGAGAATCAATGGAGCTCTCAAGTAAAGGACCTTTTGATTTCTTTGCAATATCAAGTATCATCTGGGCAATCCGGCATTGCAGAAACAAATCAAGATTTGATGACAGATCCATCCCTTTGTAGGTTGCCAAAAACATGATCCTTGCAAAAGGTTAGCCTGGCGAGGTAACTTGAGCAATGGCACAACTTCTGCATCCTCTCGGGAACTCAGGATTTTGAATGAGTTTAAAGTCATTTGCCATCTTAATCGTGCCCCCAAATCACTGAAGTTAAATGGCATCCTCCTCCTTATTCTTGGGTTAAGTGCAACAACGATGGAGCTGCTAGAGGTGCCCCGGGTCCTACGCTTGTGGTGGCATTTTTCGTGATCATAGTGCTGCTACCCTTGGTTGTTTTGCAGCCAACCTTGGTGTCAATTCTGCTTTTTATGCGGAACTAATGGGTGCAATCTTGGCTATTGAAATTGCCCACAAAAAGGATGGTCGTTATGGCTGGAATGTGATTCCCAAATGGTATTAGCTGCGATCTCCTCTCCATCTATGGTTCCTTGGAAGATAAGAAATAGATGGAAAAATTGCCTGTCCATTATAAGGGATATGCGTTTTGGTTCCTCCCACATCTTTCGTGAAGGCAACACTTGTGCAGATAAAATTGCCAATCATGGCTTCTTGATTAATGGCTCTTTTTGGTGGGATTCGATACCTAGTTTCATTAGGGATGATTTCCTTAATAATAGAATAGGTCTCCCTAATTTTCGTTTTAGGTGATTTCATGGGTTTGGTTTTGGGCCCCCCCATGCTTTTGTATTGTTCGTTTTTGTTCTTTTTTAATAAATTGAGGTGTCTTGCATATGATGGATAGTGGCAAAGGTTCCAACCCAGTTGGGATTTTAGTCTCTATTGTGATGCTTTTGCATGCCTCTTTACTTAAAAACACTAGTGCACAAAAGGGATTCCACGTCGGTTATTTTTGGCTTTCCACATCGGTTTTGAAGCCGATGTGGAAGCGGCGATGATGGTTTATTGCCACTTTACACATCGGTTTTAAAACCGATGTGTAAATATATTTTAAACTATCGGTTTTATACTCCCCGATGTCTAAAATTAATATAGCAATTGATAAGCAGTTGTAAATTTAACTTTCTACATCGGTTTTGCTTAAAACCGATGTGTAAAATTGACTTTCTACATCGGTTTTCTAAAGAACCGATGTGTAAAGTTAAATTTACACATCGGTTTTAAGCAAAACCGATAATAAGAGTTAAAATATACACATCGATTATTGAGAACCGATGTGTAAAATCTCATTTTTTTTAATCTATTATTTACATTTCAATCATTCCTGTTTTCACTAATGCGGATCAATAAACAAACCAGCGGTACCCTGATCAAACAAGAAACAACAACGAGAACACCAAACCAGTTTTGACACAATCATTCAAAAGCAAAACATACTTCATTCAATTTTCTTAGCACAGCCAATTAGCTCTTACACATATGGTTAAAAATCTGACATTTCATCAAATGACTAGTGAGCACAGAATCCGAAAATAGAGGGCATCGAGGCCTAATTAATTTGAATGAATGAAAACAACACTTTATCAAAGCTACATCAAAACCACGAGAGAAGAAGAATTGAACCAGGACACGAGCACTAATACATATCATCGGTCAAAGTACGTACACTATAGCTAGTATATGATAAGTTTTTAAACTAACTACATATATACAAACTATGGGTGGTACACTTCAAGAAAAGAAAGTTGCCCAACGCCTCTTTATGATGTTGATGTCGAGAACAGGACAATGGAGATGGATTGTTGAATATCTGCAAGTTTAATTGGACAAAAGATTATATCTTTTAAGTAATAAACTAACATAAAACATATAACGAATCTATACTATTACTTCTAATTGTGTCAATTAACATTTACCTCACTCCATCTTTCGGTGATCCCGGAGGAGATAATTTCCAACATCCCTTTGCATCACATAGTAGCCACATTCCCATGACCCACGTTGTATACGTGACTACGTACAAATGAAACCCAATTAGAATATGAGGAATTAAATAAAATAGAAATCAATTATTGTACCCACTGCATTTGATGCATTTGAACTAATAAATATCTTACGCTGGGAATAATCCATCGATAGCCCGAGTACGCCTTTCACCACGCTGCATGTGGGATGCATTAATAGACCTATCATGACAAAAACATTCATTAAAGTATATATAATAGATTTAGGATAATTAAAACAACTGCATTCCTGATTATAAAGTATTTTAATGCTTACGTTTCGATGATCGTCTTGAGTTCATTCGCAGGCTTATTTCCCGATGAGCGAAGAAGACCACGGCGTTCATTCTTGGGTACAAGAGCAATATTTGCCAATGCTTGCTGTATTTGCGGAACAATTAGTGTTTGTAAGTCATATATAGTTATACTTAAATTAATAACCGGTACTTACTTATTGAGATAAGGCGCAAGATAGAATTGATGATCGTCTCGGGCAAGTATATCACGTATGGTAGTGGCCAGGGTCTTAGATGCTACGAGAACATCACCCTGAATGAACATGGGGTCAATGAACCCATAAAGGGCGAGGTTACCCTGATCGACTAACATACGATGCAGATACCTAATATATTGGAAAAACATGTTAATTATCATTGTATTTAAAAATTAATTACGTACTTAACTTATAAATAAAATGTACTTGTGTGCACCAAAGCGATATGTGTGCGGAACTGGCCATTTCTTTATTGAGTGCCATCTCCATAAGTTCTTTCTTTGGTATATACAGTTCACCAGGGCTGGCATCATGTTCCAACGTTACCAATCTGCATCATCCTCCATGGTGACAACACGTATAGCAAGATCTTTGAAAACATCACCATGGCCAGGTGCCCTTTGTCGATCCCTAAACAACATAGATATATATTAGTAATCACGGATAATTAAGTTATTTAATTAGTTATGAACTAAATGGTCAAATGAATACCTTGACGAGGAGCAGACATCTCTGGTCTTCCTAGATCCGACCTTTTAGGCACAATATCATTTCCAACATCCTATAACAAATACAAATAAAGCATTATCTTTAAACAATAATAAATATATTTCAACTATGAATATAGAAAAACACAACTAACCGAATACCTCAGATGAAACAAGAAAGCCGGCCGGTCTTCTTGGCCAGGAGGATGAAGTTCTTGGGGGCTGACCCCTTTGTTTGAACCTCCTCAGTGGGCACAGGGACTCGAGCATCAGCATCTCGAATAATCTCAACAGACACCCTCAGATGATCATCCGGTAATAACCGATGGTGTATCGTATTACCTAACTTATTATATGCCCTACCCAATGCCACTAAGCGGCGATGATGATGATGATCATCAACATACAGCTCACACCTATCAGGGTCGTCATCATCATCATCATCATCATCATCAGCAGCATCATCATCATTTTCAGGATGATGAGGAGGATCACATGAGCCCTTAGTGCTCACATGGACAGAGGGTTGGACAAAGGGTTGGACACCGGCTGTCATCTGCTGGGACAAAGAAGTAAATATTGCCATCTGCTGGGCAAACTGCTCGGCCATCTCCTGTCGAAGCTCAGCTGCAATCTCCTGTTTTAGTTGTGCTCTATCTGCAACCGAATCCCCTGTGGCATTGGTGTGAAGATGAACCATGGTATTGGCGAATGCCGACTCCCATCAACACCAATGACACGGCGGGTGGTGCGGTTTCCCGATGGCGGTAGATAAGATATCATTGCGTCCTCTAGGAACAAAGGTTCCTTGGGTTAGTGATCATCCAAGGCATCCTATCACATAAAAATATCGGGTCACATTACAATTCGGTAACAATCTTAAAATGACAATTACAACAAACTATACTTACAATCCTCTCGGCTACTTGGCGGGCCTCCTCGGATGTATATTGTCCCGTTTTTTTTTGTCGGCCCCTCTTCCATGAGCGATGGCGTGGGGGTGGAGGTGGATCAACAACCTCCGGAAGATTTTCATCATTAGGATCACTTTGAGATCTTTCCCTGCTTTGACGTGCTTTCTTTTCCTCTTCAACCATTTTCTTAACAAGCTTTTTTATATCCCCCCCACGAGACATGACATGGGGGTAGACATTCTTGCTTTGGTTTTCCTGCCCCTTTTTCCTCTTCTCCTGTTATAAATAAAAGACAATTAAATTACATAAGTAAATGAAATTAATGCAATTACATAAATTTAGAGACAAATCAAATAAGTTAACCTGAAAGCTGGGATCACGTCGGCTCACGAACAAAGCGATCCCACGTCGCCTTGTCAAGAAAGCGGATACACCTCAAGTGGGTTCTTTTTACTTTTTGGACCGAATATATAGTATCGCCGGGTCGACCTTAAAACCCCTCCAACGCTCTCCAGATACTTAAAGCAACGCTTCTTCATAGCGTATGTATCCGGTATGTCAAATGTCAACTACATTAAGACCAAAAGAATCAACGAATTCCTGTATGATATTATTAAGATAAAAATAAAGTAGATCCGAGACAAACCACAGGACATAGAAGTATAGATACCAGAATACTCTCCCATATCTGCTCCTTCACGTCCATGGTACATCTCTCCACCTATCAATGAGTATACTAGGCCTGTTTCCTAGCAAGGGTCGCCACAAAGCTGGTAAACTGATCTTCCATTGGCCCAATAGGTTTGAGGTTATCATCAAAATCTACTCTTATCCTCTGATTTGACCCACGGTTGGCGGTCAAATGCCTCATCCGTGTGGCACGTCTACCACTTTCTACCGGTAGACGGGGGGTCTACGACCATTTGCATGAAGGAGGTGTATCCTCGTGATCAGCCATGTATACTGTTTAAACACAAAACAAAAAAAAAACTTGTTAGTATGTCGGGATAAATATCAAACATAACTTATAAATATCGATCAACGTACATAAACATAACTTATAAATATCAGCGTAAACACATAATATGCCAAACTTGATGGTAATATCAAACTAAACTTACTTTGTGGTCAATTAGTAAAGTTCTCCCATAACCCTTCTTGGTGATCATTACGAGTAGCATGTACATCATCCACTTCATTTTCCTCATTGAAATTAGGCACTCGTGTTGAAAAAGAAGGAGTATCGGAAATATCAAGAGTTGAATCGTGATTTCCCTCACTACCGATTATACATGTTTTTTCCTGGAGAACCACTGACCACCTTTTGTTAGAAGGATCACGGATATAAAACACTTGTTTTGCTTGGGATGCCATGATGAAAGGTTCCTCTTTATTACCTACCTTACTAAGGTCCACCAATTTGAATCCTAACTCATCGGTTTGCACACCATTATTCTTGTCGACCCAATGACATTTAAAAGCAGGTACTCTAAACTTCGTGTAATCAACCTCCCATATCTCTTCAATGATTCCAAAGTATGAAGCTGATGCCATAACAGGGTTTTTATCTTTCGAACTAGAGAAATGCATGGACTCGGCGACGACCATAACCCCTTGCTGTTTTGCATAGTACTTTTGTCATCCACGGGACTTTGTATAGAAGGAAAACTTATTGATATCGTACCCACTCCGGCATATGACATCAAAGTTAGGCCCCTGTGCTAGCCATTTTAATGTAGCGAAGCGAGTACCATCCTTTGCAATTTTTTCTTTAAACCGGTTCAAGAAAGTCTTGTTATGCTTGTTCAAACACCATTTTTCATTCATTCTAGGGTAAGTTTCATTGATAATGCTTTTATGCTCACATAAGTATGGTTCAACCTCATCAGTGTTATTCAATATATACAAATGTGCTTGAAGCACTTCCTCCGATCCATGCTCTTACTGGTGATACCTCGTGTACCCTTACCATCATATCTTCCTTCGTGACGAGACTTGGAAGCCCTACGAGTTCCGCTTCGACATGTAGTCTGTACAAAACTCAATAGCTTCTTCTGCAACATACCTTTCAACAATAGATGCTTCGGGACGGTGTGGATTTTTCATATATCCTTTCGAGGATCTTCATGTATCGCTCAACGGGTACATCCACCTTAAATAAACAGGGGACCGCACAATCTAATCTCCTCACTAGATGAACAATCAAATGAACCATGATGTCAAAAAATGAAGGTGGAAAATACATCTCAATTGGCACAATACAATGGCTGCCTCATTTTCCAACTCATCCAAATTTTTAGTGTCAATGACCTTGCTACATATAGCATTGAAGAATAAGCATAACCTAGTAATGGCATGTCGACTTTTTTAGGCAATATGTCACGAATGGCCACCGGTAGTAGTTGTTGCATCAAGACATGACAATCATGAGACTTTAAGCCAACTAATTTGAGATCTTTCATTGAGACAAGTCTTGATATTTGAAGAGTAACCCTGTGGCACTTTGACTCCCGTAGACATTCCACGAAACTTCTTTTCTCTTTTTTTGATAAAGTATGACATCTTTGGGGGCAAATAAGTCTTCTTATCCCCCACTTTAAGTGGAGCTAACTGCTCTCGTATACCCATCGCAACTAGATCCAGACGAGCATTCACACCATCCTTTGTCTTGCCTTGAATGTTGAGAAGCGTTCCGATTAAACTGTCACACACATTTTTCTCTACATGCATCACATCAATACAATGTCTTACATCAAGCTTGCACCAGTATGGAAGATCAAAGAAGATCGACCTCTTCTTCCATATTTTCTTCTCTGTAGCCTTCTTCTGGGTCTTCCCATAGATAACATTAGTGTTGTTCACCCTTTCATAAACTTGCTCTCCAGTCAAGGCCACCGGAGCAATTTCATTCTCCGGAAGTCCATTGAAAGCTTTCCTCAATCTACGATAAGGATGATTACGTCAGAGAAATCTCCGATGCCCAAGGTAGACCGTCTTCCTTCCATGTTGCAGTTGATGGTAACATGTGCCTTCTTCACATATTGGACATGCTTTATGCCCCTTAACAATATAACATTGATGGTGCAAAATAACATGGCACGCAATCTGAATGTCTCACGGCAATACCCGTCGATCACATCAACGCCTTCATCCCACATCATTCTCAAGTCTTCAATCAAGGGACTCAGATAAACATCAATATCATTTCCTGGCTGTTTAGGACCCGAAATCATCATACTTAACATAATGTATTTGCGCTTCATGCACAACCAAGGAGACAGGTTGTAAATTACAAGGAGAACAGGCCATGAACTATGAATACTACTTAAGTTTCCATATGGATTCATTCCATCGGTAGCAAGTCCAAGCCACGAGGTTTTCGGGCTCATTGCCGAAATCCGAAACAAACTATCAATTCTCTTCCATTGCAAAGAATCGGTGGGATGGCGAAAGCTCATCCATCACACTTCCTCTCATCTGCATGCCATCTAATGTTCTTTGCGTCATTTACATTAGCAAACAATCGCTTGAACCGCGGAATCACGGGAAGATGCCATAACACCTTGGCGGGGAGGACCTTTGGTGACCACATCACAACTAGAATCACCATCCTTCACTTTGTAGCGTGATACCCCACACAGGGCACTCGTGCATCTCTTCAAACTCTTTCTGTACAATATGCAATCATTGGGGCAAGCGTGTATTTTCTTATACTCCATACCCATCGGACACAATATCTTCTTCGCCTCATAGTTTCGAGATGGCAATGTGTTGCCTTCTGGAAGCATTTCTTTCAACAACTCAAGCAATTCGGTAAAGCTTTTATCGCTCCACCCATTTCTCGCCTTCACATTGAACAATCTTAACACCGCCGACAACCGTGTGAAATTAGTGCACCAGGATACAAAGCCACTTCGCATCACTGCACAAAGTATCATACACATGTGCGCGCTAGAAAAGACTCTTGCCCAACATCACGGATCATGTCCTCTAGTCCATCGTCCATTTCCACGTCATCAACTTCCTCTCTATCAGGACACCCTCGGCACTGTCTAACGATTCACCATGGCATATCCATGTTGTATAACTCTTGCAAATCCCCTCACAAATAAGATGATCACGTATCTCCTCAGCTTCTAGTCGTCTCTCATTCAAGCAGTTAACACAAGGACAATAAAACCTTAGTTACCACTTATCGGAAGCATTTGTTTTTGCAAAGCTGTAGAAAATCTTCCACTCCATTCTCATACTCATCACTTGTCCGTCTAGCATTCATCCAACCGCGATCCATGACTAAACCAATACCTTCGTACTTAGTCCAACATATTCATCAACCACTTCTTATGACAGGTATGGCCCTATCCCATTCGAGAAGAAACTTTTTCAACATTCGGTTAACGTTAGTCCTTAACTCTCATGCTCATACTCGACAAAATTTGGCGCATTTCCCCGCGGTCTCCGGCGTACACTACTTGAAGCGATGACATCCACCACGACAAAGTATGCACCGGGAGAGCGAAAGGAAATGTATCAATCGAACTTTCATCAAGTATATAACATTAGAACCAATGAATAACTATTTTAACTGAATTAAGAAAAAGTTTTTTCCCAAACTGTCCAACTTTGGACAATTCAAGATCCAACACAATGAGCGGTACATTAAGCACGTACACGTACGCTCATTAGTATTGCATCTCAAACGGGAAACTAAGGCTTTACTATTTATGTAGCTTGCATGAAGATGGGGCTTGAAAAGTGAAGAAAATTAGCCAAGCAGAGCCCTTCACGGCCCTGGCCTTGAAAGCCATCACGGTCGTGATCGAGTATAGCTTAAAAGAAAGAATGGAAAAGTCAGAACTGGTCACGGCCATCCCGTGATGCCCATCACGGCCGTGACATGTCAGCTGTACCAGACCCTCACAGGCAGAACTGATCACGGCCTAGCCGTGATGGTGGTCACGGCCGTGACAGACCAACCAGTGAAGCAACCTCCAAGGCAGAACCTATCACGGCCTGGCCGTGATGGCCATCACGGCCGTGACATGCCAACTGAACCAGACCCTCACAGGCAGAACTGATCACGGCCTAGCCGTGATGGTGGTCACGGCCGTGACAGACAACCAGTAATGTAACCTCCACGGCAGAACCTGTCACGGCCTGGCCGTGATGGCCATCACGGCCGTGACATGCCAACTGAACTAGACCCTCACAGGCAGAACTGATCACGGCCTAGCCGTGATGGTGGTCACGGCCATGACAGAACAACCAGTAAAGGGAAAAAGGGAAAAAGGACCTGGGAACTCCAAATGGTGTCTTTCTAAGACCTTCCCTATCTATATCTTCCCCAAGACCCAGCAGCAAAACCTTCACAGCATCTTCAAAAGAAGCTCTATCCCTTTCTTCCAGAAACCCCACATCACCACAACCATATCATACATTAGGAGACAGAGATAGAACTATAAACAAAAAAGTAAAAGAAAAATACATTTCACGCCTTGAGAGACGAGAGATGGGAGGAGAGAAGCGGCGAAGCGGAGGGCGGGCGGAGGGCGCGCGTTAGCGAGAGGAGATGAGTACCGTGCAATGCTTTGGTAGAAAAAAAAGCGAAACAACATAACAGGGGATGCTCATAAAAGAACAAAACATAACCATCCGGCTCCAACAACAGAAAATCCATTACCCATACACATCGGTGAATGAACCACAACAACAAAGCTGAACAAAGTGAATCTTTGGAGAATGAAGCAAGGTGAAGGGAAAGTGAAGCAAAGTAAAATGGAGGAAGCACTCACCGGAGAATGAAGCAATGGCGGCAAGCGGACGAGAGCGAGGTGAGGCGAGCATCCAAATGCAAAGGTAAAGCACAAGGTGATGAATGGCGAGCAAAGGGTGTTTTTCTGTTTTAGGGTTCGACAAAACTCAAAGTGAAGAATGGAGGGATAGCGTGGAACGAGAATAAAAATTGGCAATATTACACATCGGTTATGCCATAAACCGATGTGGTTAACCATATTATACACATCGGTTATCCTGAAACCGATGTGTAAACCTTAAACTTTTAATTCCCAATTTTTTTTTAAAATTTTATACATCGGTTATTTAAAACCGATGTGTAAAAGTAAAATTTTAATTTCTATTTTTTTTATTTATAATTTTATACATCGGTTATCAAGAAACTGATGTTGTTAATCACAATTTTACACATCGGTTCATTGAGAACCGATGTTGAATGTTAAAAATTCTGACTTTAAATTTTTTTTATTTTAATTTTAAACATCGGTTAGAAATAACCGATGTGGAAACGTTTTACACATCGGTTATTCTCTAAACCGATGTGTAATACTTTGGTTTTAATTTCAAAAATGTCACCGCCTCGTTTTACACATCGGTTTCTAATAAACCGATGTGTAAACTCCGATGTAGAATCCCTTTTCTGCACTAGTGAAAATTATTTAATAAACACACATAGACTTTTCAAGAGCAACATGTGATTTACCAACGGAAGCGAGTAAAGCCTTAACATTACCAGAATGGGGAATTGCTCTAATTAAGGGTGTTCGTGGATCAGTTTTGAGATAAAAAGTCTTCCGATCCAAAGATTAAAAAAACACGCGATTTGGTTCGGATCGCTTCTTTAAAAAAATATGATCCAGTACAATCTGATTAAATGCGGTTTGGATCGGATTTGATGGTTTGGTTTTTACCAACATAATGATTAAAAAATAAGTCCAATAAAATTAATAAATATAACATATTGATATACTAAAAATTAAAATTTTACAAGTTAACAAGTATCAATTTTATTTGGAACATTAAAAATAGTAGAAAATTACGTTACATCAAATTAATAAGTATTATTTGAAACAATAAACAAATAAAAAATCAAGAATACAAAAAGTAGAATAAATATATATTAAATATTATATATATGGTTCAGTTTGGTTTGATTTGATTTCAAACGAAGGATCCGAAATCCGATCCAATTGGTTTTCACTAAACAAGGTCCAAAGAAATCCAATAAATATCGATTTTGTTCGATTTTCGATTTTTTGATCGGTTTTCTTTTGGATCGATTTTCTTTTAAATCGGTTTGTATATGAACACCCCTTAGTCTCTAAACAATGTATCTTCTACGAACCGCTTAATAAGCATTAAAACCTTAAAATTAGCCCTTGCCCATTCCCTATGACAGGTCTTTTGCTCTGCGGTGCTCGTTGCAGTCAAAGGAGAACGCTCATACTCTCTTATTATAATGTTGATGTCCAATAAATTAAGTGTCAGCTCAATATCATACTTATTTTTCTTATAATTATTTCCCGTTAAAATTGTGTTTGATTTGTATAATATTTATTCAGAGAAAATTTGATACGAGCTGAAAAATAGTAAAACAAAATGGTTAATATCATAGGCAAATAATATATAATATAAAACTCTCATGTGGGTGGAGTATATATTATACAAACAACAATAATGTAATACTCGACTAGGCTTTTATAGGCCCTCTAGGTTCATAATCGATCCTGAACTCAGACAACTCCACAGACCATGCGATCATCCTTCCTGCCAACTCGAGCTACCGCAACACCTGCCTGATAGGATGGTCGGTCTTTACTACCATCTGATGGCTCTGGAAGTATGGCCGTAATCTCTCAACTGCAATGACTAAAGCAAATGCCAATTTCTTAATTACCTGATATCTCGTTTACGCACTCATGTAATGCTCGGCTGATATAATACACAGGAAGTTGCCTCTTCTCCACTTCTTGAACAAGCACTGCACTCACAAACGTCTCAGTCACCGACAAATATAGTAAAAGTTACTTTCCAACTTGCGGTTTAGTCAAGATGGGTGGGGAGCTCAGGAGAGACTTGAAGTCCTGAAACGCTGCTTCACACTCGAGACTCCATTCGAATTGTTGCGGCTTTCGAAGCAACTTGAATAGGGGCCGAACCTTCTCGGTCGACCTCGGCAAGAATCCGGATAAAGAGGTCAATCGCTGCGTGAGTCTTTGAACTTCCTTGACATTAGCTGGGCTTCTCATCTCGATGATAGCTCGGCACTTGTCAGGATTCACCTCGATCCCTCGGTTTGTCAACATAAACCCCCAAAACTTCCCGCTCTTGATCCCGAAGTTACACTTCTCGGGATTAAGTCGCATATTGTACTTTCGGACTTGATCGAAAATTTCTCTTAAATCTTCAGCATGCTTACTCGGCTTCTCAGTTTTTACCACGATATCGTCCACCTAAACCTCCATGTTTCTTCCGATCTGACTGTCAAAAACCTTATCCATCAGCCTCTGGTAAGTAGCCCCTGCATTCTTCAGGCCGAATGGCATAACCTTATAGCAATAGTTAGCTCTATTAGACATGAAGATGGTATTTTCTTCATCAGGTGCATACATTCGAATTTGGTTGTAGCCCGAGTATGCATCGATGAGACTAAGAATTTGATATCCTGGCGCTCCATCCACCAACTGATCAATACCGGGCAAGGGATATGAATCCTTAGGGCATGCTTTATTTAAATCAGTGTAATCAGTACACATACGCCACTTCCCATTTGACTTCTTCGCCAAAACAACATTATCGGGCCGAGTGGTATACTTCACCTCCTGAAAAAAGTTTGCATCCACTAGTCTTCTGGTTTCTTCCTCTATTACCCTCCTTCTCTCCTCCCCCACCTTTCTCTTTTTCTGTGAGATCGGTTTGGCTCCCATGTATAGGGAAAGTTTATGACATACGACCCTCGGTTCTACACCGGGCATATCAGCAGTACTCCATGCAAAGAGATCGGAATTCTCCATAACTACTCGGATTATTGCTTCTTCGACATCAGCTGCAAGTTGTGTTCCAATGTGTGTATACTGCCCCTCTTTTCTCCCTGTTTGAAATTTCTTTAGATCCTCGACCGACTGTGGGCGCAACTCCTTCATGTATACTTGAGGATCTAACTTGACTGTTCCCACCGAAGCCACTTGCATTTTACCCCTCTGTTTTTGATCTGTTTCCATTTCCTTCTCGACCGACTCTTCCTCTTTCTTGAAATTCACCTTCAAACTGTCTACATAGCACTGCCGAGCTTCTTTCTGATCAGCCCTTACCGAGACCACTTCACCCATACTAGAATGAAACTTCATGGTTAGATGAGGTGTGGATACTATCACGTCAAGCTCATTCAAACTGGGTCGCCCGAGAATTAAATTATATTCCGCCCTCGGATCATCCACGATAATAAATTTCACTGCAGTGGTTTGAGAAACTGCGCCATTACTGAGCTTAGTTGGTAACTCAATATACCCCCGAGTTTCAACATGCTTCCCAGCGAAACCCACTAAGGTATTTCCGAACTCCTTGATTTCACTCTCCGGTATTCCCAACTTTTTGAAAGTTCGAAAGTACAAGATGTCTGCTGAACTCCCTTGATCTACTAGAGTCTTCCTCACCACAAAGTTTGTTAGCTCCACTGAGATAACCATGAGATCATCTTGATTTGGATCATCTCCTAAAAAATATCATCAGTGAAGGTTATGGAACAATGATTTTGCACCAGTTTCTGCATGACCGAGTACACTGACTTCGCTGCTCTGAGATGACTCATTCTCGCCGAACTAGTTACACTCCCTCCAGCAAAACCTCATGAGATTGTATTTATAACACCGCTCACTTGAGAGTTATTTTCCACACGATGATCTTCATTGTTTTGCTCATTCCCCATTCTCTCCTGATCTTCTCTCCTGAATACATTTCCTCTCCCTCCTGCTCCTCTTCCTCTTCCACGGCCTCTGCCTCCATACCCTTTCCACGGTGCTTGCCTTCTCGGTCCTCCCCATTGCACATAATCCGTAAGTTCCCCCATCTGTACCAATTCCTCGATTTGATCTTTCCATTCAACACACTCTTCAATGGTATGACCATACAAATTATGGAAACGACAATACCTTCTTCTATCGGTTGACTCTGGTGCAGTTGTCGGAAGAGGATACTCCACAAAGCCTGCATGGCACACCTCGTCTAGGATCTGCGCTCTCGTAGTATTGAGAGGAGTGTACATGGTATACTTCGGTACTCTCGGCTCGTACAATCTTGGCAGTACCTCAATTCTAGACGCCAATCTCCTCCCAACATTTTGATTCCTTCTCCTTTATTGATTATCCACCCTCTCCTTCCTTTTTGCCTCTCTCGCCTCCTCCATGCTGATGTACTTGGACGCTCGCTGTTTGAGATCATCTATGTCAATAGCCGGTCTTTTTGACAATGAATCTAGAAAAGGCCCTTCTCCAGCCCTCATGGAATGTAGAGCCACCCCAGGCTCCAAATCTCTGATCTTCACTATCTCCGCAGTAAACCGATCCAGATACTCCGAAAGTGAATCATTTTTCTCTTGTTTAAAGTTATCCAAGCAAGGCGAAGTCTTCCTGTACATTCTACTGGTAGCAAATTGTATGAGAAATTTCTCGGTCGAGTCATTCCAAGAGTAAACCGATCTCGGTGGCAATTGAGAAAACCACATGAGAGTCGGGCCTTCGAGAGTTGTTGGAAAAACTTGGCACTTAACCCTCGACGAGATGTGTGAGACCATCACCTTGACATTAAAAGCTGTGAGGTGCTCTTGTGGATTTGAGGCACCATCATAATGTCTCATCTTTGGGAAACGAAAATTGTGTGGTACAGGCTCGAATATCACCTCACCAGTGAAAGGATGATCCCTCCTTCCTCTTGAACGTCGTTCTCTATATTCTCTATCTCCCCTTTAACTAGATTCCCGCCCCCGAAGCTGACGACAACACCTCTCCCATGCGGAATCTCCGATCTCACTTCTCAAGACATAGGTTCTATCTTCAAAAGGACTTCGTCTTCGGCTCCGGCTTCCTTGATTCCTGGACCTGCGTTTATTTCGACTTGACACTTCAATTCCGGATTCCTCCTCTCGGCTTTCACTCCTTTCCCGCCGAATTCGGCTACTTTCACTCTAGCGAGAGAAATTGCTTCTCTCCCTGCTCCTACCTCAACTCCTTCCTCCACCTTGTCTTCTTCTTAACTGTTCTACCTGATGTCTTAAGTCGCTGACATCTCTCCCTAGTGCCTCGCTATCTACGTCTCTTGACCGCCTTCTTGATTCTCACCTCGAGCCAGTATCAATCCTTCTCCCCTCCAGGCTTCTCGATCCTGCCATCTTCTTGGGAAATTTACAGTGTGACAGGGGAATATTTGCCTCAGCCCCACGGTGGGCGCCAAATGTTCTTGCAAATTCTGACACAAATAAAGAATCGACAATGAACAATATTGCTACTCTCAAGAACACTCTTAACTCAAAGAAACTCGTATATTGATCTCTCTGAATTATAGCAGAATAGTCAGTTACATGAAAATAGCCTGTCTTCCCTCCCCCATTTCCCCCCTCTATATACAATAGTTAATAATAAAAAAATACTTGGTTCTCCCTCCCTTGAGTTCAGGGAAAACCATCCCTATTTCGTCGACCACTTTCTCTACAACTTCCTCTTAGTCCCATTTTCTCCCACTACATGCTCGGGTGCCGAGTCTTCCAACTTCTCGGCCATCTTATTGGTTGGACCTCAAATGGGCTACATCCAAAAGCCTAAACTTGCAACCTGCTCATATACTTCCCGGCTACATCACTGGTTGGGCCCTAAGTGGATTACATCTGTAGACCCGAAGTCTCAACTTGCTCATATCTCCCAATACACTAGTCCCCCAAGTTCTGAGCTAAAGGTCAAGCGACAAAACTTGATATAGTCTTTTTAGACCGCTCAGTATTCATCCTCGGCACATTAGTCCCCCAAGCTCTGAGCTAAAAAATGAGCGAAAGAGATTCATGTCTTCATCCTCGACACAATGTAGAAAACTAATAAGAGACGAGCGGATCAGAGTTTGACACGTTTGAACTTTGAACCCATATTGCATATTTCAGAACAGGAGCAAATTATAACCGAAATGGTGATGGGTTTAGCTCAAGAAAAAACAATATATGAATGGACTTTTTTTTCTTCTTTTTTCAGGTCATTAAGATGAATGTCACGAAACTACATTGTGTTTTGGAAAAATGTTTTCTAACACCGAGTATACAAATACTTGAATTGACAGCATATAGGTCAGTGTAACGAGATGGTATTGTATATACATCAAACTTGAATAAATGTATCAGGTATAAATATGAATGTGTCACTAATTTGTTTTTTAACGCTTCTCCACTTGTCATATTTGAATTTGGAAGACTATATGACCATCATGCATCTAGAAACATTTGAAGAAAAAACTACATAACCACGCGTCCACAAGTACCCAAGAACACATACTATTCTTAGCTCTAACTTCTAACCAGTCAGAACTCTAACATCGTAGTATAATAGAAATGATAGTTTTGCATAAGAAAACTCAAATTAGTCATTCTCGCCTGAAGTTGGATGAAGTAAGGTATCATTTTGCATTGATCACGACTGAAATTTAATTATATGCAATATAAAAGTCAAAATCTGAAATATACAGTTACTAGCAGGAAACATAAAACAAGCTGGTCAAGTAAACAAAAAACATTTTGGATCTTAAAACACAACTAAGACCAGCAGCAACTATAGTACTCAATGTCACGAGCTTCCCTATTGCCCATTGCCACGCCCACCTCTCCCACCGCGACCTTTTCCTCCATGACGCTTTCCTCGTCCAAAACTGCCTACTGCCTTGTTCGCATCAGGTTTCAATTGCATCTCGTCTGGAAAGGGAAGAATATGATCCACACATTTACGGAAGCTAAAATCATCAATAGATCCATCCTCCCTGATGAGGAAGCAGCACCTACTTTTCCACGTAGCATGCTTGTGGACTTGGAAAGCACGGATTCCTGCGCCAATCTTTTTATCAGGCTCTGTATGGCCATTCTTAAGCAATTCCAGCAACATTATATGTTCATACTGCCACACAAACAACTCATAAGAGAAGTCAGTAAGAATTAAATTCAGGTTGTGGCTATTGTTGTTGCATCATCAAAATACATTAATGAGACAACATACTAAGATGGGACTATTTTAAACCCCAACTTAAACATTTAACGACAATGAATTTGTATTCAGTTCAAGGCCAGTTCTAGCGTGAGCAAGTGACACATATTGCTCATGGTGCATCACTTTTATTTACCGTTGGATCAAAGAGTCTCACCAAAGTATACCATAGACTGTCAACACCAGATTTTTTCCCCTTCTTTTGGTGCACTCTCTTCAACGTCGCCACCATCATCTTGTTCTAAACAAAAAGACTGTCCTATTCTAAATCCAAAACTCAATCGAGAGGTTTTGTTTGGCGAGAGGTTTTGCTGGACCTTGCAGAGGAGGGGAAATCATAGCACGCAGATTTGTGGTTGGGCGAGCACGGTGGTGCACACGACGGAACTAAACGGCGGGGACGGTGTGCGGTGGTCCTATATGGGCGTGATGGCAACCGAGATGGCGGCATCTTTTCGATCTGAGTTGAGCTGCCGTTCGCAGTGGTGGGGGCTTGACGGCATGACGCGACGAAATCGTGGTGGT
The DNA here is from genome assembly GCA_030762895.1 of Sophora flavescens. Taxonomy (NCBI): domain Eukaryota; kingdom Viridiplantae; phylum Streptophyta; class Magnoliopsida; order Fabales; family Fabaceae; genus Sophora; species Sophora flavescens. The sequence goes on from JAUPTC010000569.1 coordinate 27,314, forward strand.
GCTGGACGACAAAGCGGTGTTTGGGTGGCTCTGCTATACGGTTGTGACAGTGGATCTTGGTGCGCCGTCATCTCCGCCGTGTCTCCACCAAAACCACGACCCCTGCAACTCCGATTCCTATGACAAACCAGAGCTTGGGGTTGGAGGCATGTTCTTTCATTTACTCCAATGATCTAGCCATGAAAAATCAAAGAAAGCAAGGGAATATGGCCACAATGACCTAGACATGAAAAATCAAAGAAAGCCATAGATTTTGGTGAGACTCTTTAATCAACGTTAAATAAAAGTGATGCACCGTGAGCAATATGTGTCACTTGCTCACCCTAGAACTGGCCTGCAGTTCAATCCTAACATGTAGATATAATTGAAACTTAATTGCCATATCACAATTTGACAGCACTGAAAAGCTTTTCACAAACCCATGCATTAAAATAACTGATTACACACTTGTAGAAAATTTTCAAGGAAACTGCCAAACATGATAAACAGAAAGATTGCACCAAAGATGGTAAGTACAAGATAAATTTGCAAGAAGAAGGCAGTCAGATGCAAATGATGGCATAAACATGTAAAAGGAAAATCATAGGACAACGGATGTCTTCTCTTAGCACTATGCTTGCAAAGTTGCTCCAGTTTATGAAGCTAGGGATTGAACTTTAAAGTTCTGAAAGATTTATAAGCATGAAGGCACAGCTTTCAGAAGACAACAGGGCAAGGAGGAGCGCTCGAATTATATTCAGTAATATGCATCAAAATCGGTATGGAGAAATGGGTACAAATCAGGGTAGTGACTAGCGCGCAATAGCGGCACGATCGCGGTGGTACGGGGCGGAGCAGCCGGTGGCCGCTACTCGGACGGCGTGGAGGAGCATTTTTCGGTTGCGACGGTCGCGGCCGCTTACACGGCAGAAATCGCACTGAAAAGTGGTGAAGCGGTCGCTTTTGGGCCGCTCCTATATGATGGGTCGATTTAAGTCCACAAAAACCTCCGACGAGCCATTTCCAGCCAAACCTAGTCGTCGGTGCTGCTGTTGGAGGTGTCATAAGATCTAGGGTTTTTTCCATCTCTGCTCCTCTCAAAGCCATGCTCATTTTCGAGTAACACGGGCATATTATCAAAGGCGGCTGTGGGACTTAGATGCTGAAGGGATTATAGGGTTAGGGTTTCAGGAATTTGGCCATGTGGCCCAAATATTATTATGTGTTTTCTCTTTTTGTTTTTTTGTTTTGTTGGGCCTTACAAACTAAATGGGTAGGTCACTCTTATTTTATTTTGTTTCATCCTCCCACTCTCCCTCCCCCTTCTCACGTTCAGACCCCTCTGCTTCTCTGCGTCTCCCTCCACTTCTACCCCTCAGCTTCCACTAGCCTAAAATAGCAGCTGTCCCGCAATAGCATTTTCGGGATTGGCGCGTATCCGGGATTGATAACTCTGGTACAGATATAATTAGTGAACATAATAATAACATCAACATCAGGGCATAAGGGATGAAACACATATAAGAAGTGAATAGTGATAACATAATGTCCAGATGATATCCCCAATTATAATTAGTGAACATAATAATAACATCAACATTTAGTGATAACATAATGTCCAGATGAATATCCCCAATTTCAATTGATCAACCATGCATGTCAATGTCATCCAGAAAACATGAAAGAATGCATTGTTCTCAGAAAATAATAGTACGAGTACTATGCAATATGCCTACAACCTCCTATATGCATGTGCACTTATTAAATTAATCAACAGTAATCTCTGATGACATACATCAACACTACATTACTTGCCATAACAAACAAAACAAAACCTGAAACAATTAATAGATTTGATTCACTAGCTAATGAACATTAAAAAAAACTACTTTTTTGTTTGTTTACAAGTGTGGGAATACCTTGTTAACATTGAGAAAAGGAGACTAAGCATGAAGAAAATTATAGAATTAATCGAACATGTCCAAGGAAGACCCGAAACATTTTGGACCTAATTTCACGGGACCTGTTGGAGATGGCTTCTCGTCCTCCACCTTCTGCTTCTTAGAAGCATCGTCGTCATTTAGATTGTCTTCCTCTACGGCCCGCTTCTGGTTGGATTCGACATCCATATCTGTCAATGGTGGGTTACTGACTATCAGGTTACGAGGATTCTTGTTCTAAACCCTAGATTGGGCATAAACCTTGCTTCACTATAATGACGTCATTATACGAACAATTGGGCCTTCAATTCAACAAACACCATGGTCCATGGACCTTAAATTTTTGCTTTTTCATCTATGTAGATTGTCGAGTATCCAGCACAAGCCACCAAAAAGGTGGTTAATTTTGTCAATTTCTTTTTTTTCTTGTGTGTAATAATTTTGCCAATTTCTGTTTTTTTTTTCTTCTATGTAATAAGACTAATTTCTATTTTAAATTTTGTATTTTGGTTTTTTTTTGTTGCTAAAATTGTATTTTGGTTTTTTCACTACATGGTTATCTCTATTTGTAGGAAAGATGTGGAACCACATGCTAAAACATCACCTAGGAAATTTTCATTGGATCATTGACGGCTGTGAACCGAACAATCAATGTTACAACTTTTCGAAAATTGAAGGAAGATGGGTGTGTTTGATTTACAAAAATTTAGGGATTAGATAATATAAAATTTTTTGTCCCCAGTTTGATTTGAAAAGTGGTCAGGGAACAGGATAAAAAAGAGGCGAGGGACAAGACAAAAACCCAAAATTTTGTACCCCACCAAACCATAGGACAACTTTTTGTCCCATGGACGGACTACCTAACAAAGACAATTAGGGTGCGTTTGATTTGTAAAAGGTATCAGGACAACACAGGACAAATCCTTGAGTCACACGACAATTCTTTGTCTTGGACATTGTTTGATGGATAATGGACAGTATAAATAAAATAATATTAAATTTATCAGAATACCCTTTATAATATATATATTATTTGATATAGGAATATAGACAAAGAAGGAGAGAGAGTGACAGAGGATAGAGAGAAAGAGATGGAGGGAGGGAGAGAGGAGAGAAGGGGGGAGATAAAGAGGGAGAGAGAGAGGAGACAAGGGGAGAGATAAAGAGGGAGAGAGAGAAAGAGAGGGGGAGATAGAGGAGAGAGATATAAGAATAATTTTAATCTTTTGTTAGTCTGTCCAGGGGACAAAAAATTGTCCCATGGTTTGGTGGGGGACAAAATTCTACGCTTTTTGTCATGTCCCTCACCCCATGTTTTGTCCTATCCCCTTATCACTTTTCAAATCAAACAGGAGACAAAAATTCTTGTCTTTGTCCAGGTCCCTAAATTTTTACAAATCAAACGCACCCTTATCCTTCCCCCTCTCTACCCCCTCCACTTTCTCTAAATATCCCCCACCCTCTCTCTACTCACCACGCCCCACTTTAACGTTATGTAATTTTTTTCAAACGTTAATTTTATATATAATATATATTAATAATATAAAAAAAATATTATTATGTGAGTTATAATATTCTATCATATATGCTATATATTATAAAAATATTTTTTTTTGAAGGGAAAAATATATTATTTATTGCCTAATACTTACATATATTAATAATATTATATATTAATATATAATAATATATATTATAAAAGTCATATTAAAATTAATATTATTTTACTTGTGTTGTTCATTATTGTCATGTCTTTTTCTGTTTGTCTGTCTTTGTCCCGTGCCTTAATGCATCTATAGCTATATCTATAATATATACAAAAGACAATGTTTACATGAATTCTAACTAACACGTGTCATTCAATAACAGCATCCACATTAGCAGAATCTTACATGTCGCTTACTAGATTGATGGACTCGTGCCATGCACGAGGAATATATTAATTTTGTATGATTTAATTTTTAAATATATATCTGTTAAATTCATGTTTTGTGGTTTAAAATTTTTTGTGAGAAATTATATACCAAAAAATGTTAAAAAATTATTTTATCTGAATCGTCGATCGTAAATTGTAATAGATGTTAACTTAATAATTATTTTAGATTTTAGATATCACAATACATATAATGACGCTTACGTGTAAATAATAAATACATATTGTCTCATACACAATTTTAGTATTAAAAATATAATTTAAAATATAAGACATGAATGAAGAATATAAAAAAAACATAATATTTGAAAATAGCCATTATAGTTTTATTGTGAATTTAATTTTAATAGTAAATATACATTTTCAAATTAGTATCAATTGGTTTTTTGAAAAAAAAACAAACAAAATCGAAAATGGAAAATACGGCGCTCTGGTAGGGTTTGTTGTTGCATGAAAAACTAAGGTTTGCATGATCATGGCTTCCGGTTGTCCCTGCCCGTGGCCTTTCCTTCAGCCTCTTGCCCCATCGCCCTTGCCTTCCTCTTCATCGCCTCCTTCTCTTCCTGCTCAAAAGAAATCCTTCGCCCAGGCACTTTCCAACTCTTTCGATATTCCTATAAGTCAGTTGCCCAAGCCGCGACTGATAGGAGACACGATCTCAATAAAAATCTCGGAAGAGGAATATAAGATCGGATTAGAAAGCAGCAAAAACAGTTTACATGGTCGTTTGATCCTTCAGAAAGGTAACCAGCCAATCAAATTCCAAGACTTGAGAGATAAGCTATCGAAACTATGGAACCCAGTTGGTCAATGGCGCATGATTCCTTTGGGTAAAGGATATTATGAATTCAACTTTGCATCCTTGGAAGATCTGCGTAGTGTTTGGACTGTTGGATCCTGGAATTTGCAACCAGGCATGCTAAGGCTTTATCAATGGAGTCCAGATTTTAATCCGAATCTTCAAAAACAAACTCATGTTCAATATTGGGTTCGAATTTATGATTTGCCTATGGAGTATTGGAGGCCGAAAATTCTTTTTGAGATTGTAAATGGAATAGGCACTCCAATTGCTCCAGATGAATCTACAAAAAATAAAGTCTTTGGCCACTATGCCAGAATCCTGGTTGATATTGATCTTTCTGGCCCTATACCAAATGGTATCAGGGTGGAAAGGGAGGCTCATGCATTTTATGTTACATTTGATTATGAAAAACTCCCCTCCTTTTGTTCATCTTTGTCTTTCGATAGGGCATGTCTTGGGGAATGCAAGAGAAACCTCAACAATCCCGTATCCCGAAAGGAACAACCTTTAAATCGAGAAAACAAGAAGCGCATATGTTCCTAAGAGGACTAATGCCAAGAAATCGGATGTTGCAGATTTGGTTATCTACGATCATGTGATTGGTGACAAGGAAGATTACAGTCAGGATCCAGTTAATAGTGGAAATCATGCTCTTAACCACATTTCGGCTGCTACTACTGGAGGTATTCCAGAAATGAATAATGCAGTAGTGCAGCAGATTGCCAATGATGCAGTGAATCTTCAAGGAATTCAGGAGGATGGTGCCGAGAATTCTTCTGAATATGATGAATCAATTCATCCGGAATCTCCCCAGGCAGCTAGAGTTTTAACTGATCCTGGATTTCAGACTCCAATTGTTGGTGCAGAAAACATTGGAAATGGAGTGCAATCCATTAGTCATGTCTCTGAATCAATGGGAGGCATAGAACACAATATGAAGGTCAATTCCATACCTCAGAGTATTAATGCAGTTGTTCCCTCTCAGGTGGATGTCCTTCCTCATCAAGCTCAGCAGGATGTCAGGATTGTGTCCAAATTCTGGAGTAATGGTATTGAGGAGGAAGAGACTGATGTGGAAGAGGAATGTCTTGATGCTAATGTAGTTCTTCCAGAGCAAGGCAATTTTGAGGTGTTCCTCTCTAAATCCCAAAGGAAAAAACTGAGGAAAAAACAGACAGCTCTTGCAAAAGTGGGTAAGCCAAAAGCCCGACTCAGGGCTGGACCTGTTAACTTTGCATGATGAAGTTCCTATTCTGGAATGTTAGAGGAATTGGCAACCTAGATACTAGGTTAGTTTTGAAGAAATTTCCGGTCTCTAATAAGCCTGAGATATTCTTCATTGCTGAACCTTGGATTAGCATTGATCAGTTTCCTGATAGGTTTTGGACAAAACTCAATCTGAAAGTTTTTGCTGTTAATGATAGGAATTCTCTCTTGCCTAATATTTGGTGTATGTCATGCATCCTTGCATCCAACTGTTCTTGCTTGCTCTAATCAGCAGGTCTCTTTCTCCATAAAGATTGAATCTCAGGAAGTTTTCATCTCAGCTATCTATGCTAGCACAAATTATCAGAAAAGAAGAGAGTTGTGGGATGAACTGTTGGCTCTTCAGCAAGTCAATGATGGGCCCTGGTGTTGCATTGGTGATTATAATGTGGTCCTTGGTGCTCATGAGCAAAGGGGTGGTTGCTTGCCTTTAAGAATTGCTTCGGAGGAGTTTAAGCTATGGTCAGACAGTTGCAATCTTTCCCATATGATGACCCGGGGTGCTCAATTCACTTGGTCTAATGGCAGAAGAGGTAATGCTTTAACAGATAAAAGGCTTGATAGAGTGGTTTGCAATGAAAAATGGTTGAGCTTTTGGTCTAGTGTTGCTTGCTGCACACTCCCTAGAAGTAAGTCTGATCATTATCCCTTGCTTCTGTCATTGAAAAAAGAGGATAAGAACTTTAGTTCTTCTTTCAAATTCATGAAAATGTGGGCCTCAAATCCTGACTTCACTAGTATAATTGAAGAGGTTTGGAACTCTGAGGTAGCAGGATGTCCTATGTTCATATTGTCTCATAAATTAAAACTGTTAAAAGGGAGGCTCAAAAGCTGGAATAAAGATTCTTTTGGAAATGTGAACATCAAAGTTGATTCTGCAATGGCAAAGGTTGACAGCATTCAGCAAACCATCAGTTCTACAGGAATGACTGATCTACTGTTCGAGCAAGAAAAGCAGGCACAAGCTGAACTGCAATATGCTTTGCATTGTCAAGAAGAATTCTGGAAAGAAAAATCTAGAATTGACTGGCATATTCAAGGTGATAGGAATACTGAATTCTTTCATAGGATCACCAAGATAAGGAATGTCTCTAAGCAAATCTCCTTGCTTAGAAAAGATGATCAAGTTCTATTTGCAGTAGAGGATATAGAGGACCATATATTGAATTATTACACTGGGCTGTTCAGTTCTGAAAATCATTGCAGAAACAATGACTTAGTTGACAGAATTGTAACTCGGATGGTCTCCAGAGAGGATAATCTAATGTTAACCAACCTGCCCTCCCTTGAAGAGGTGAAAAATGATGTGTTTTCATTGAATGGCAGTGGTGCCCCGGGGCCTGATGGGTTTGGGGGTTTCTTCTTTCAAAATTATTGGGAGATTGTTCAACATGATGTTTGCAAAGCTGTCATTCAGTTTTTTGAGCAGGGTTGGTTGCTGCCCAACATAAACTCAAACTTGGTGGTTCTGATCCCTAAAACACAAGGTGCTGATAGAGTGGAGGACTTTAGGCCTATTGCCTTGGCTAATTTTCAGTTCAAAATCATCACTAAAGTCATTGCAGACAGGCTGGCTAGGGTAGCTCCTAAGATCATTTCTGAAAATCAAAAAGGTTTCATCCAAGGTAGGCACATTACAGATTGTCTATGCACTGCTTCTGAATGTGTAAATATGTTGGACAAGAGGGCTTTTGGTGGCAATATAGCCTTGAAGATTGATGTCAAGAAGGATTTTGACACTTTGGATTGGTCATTCCTTTTGAAGGTTCTCCACTCTTTTGGTTTTGATGACAAGTTCTACCAGTGGATTGAGATCATTCTGAAATCATCCAAGCTCTCTATTGGTGTCAATGGCAAGTCAGTTGGATTTTTCTCTTGTAAGAGGGGGGTTAGGCAGGGTGATCCCTTGTCCCCTCTTATTTTCTGTATTGCAGAAGAAGTACTGAGCAGGGCTATTTGCAAGCTAGTCCAAGAAGGAAAGCTCAACACAATGGCTGGCCCTAGAGGCTTCAGACCTCCTAGTCATATCTTGTATGCTAATGATATTCTTATATTCTGCAGAGCCTCCAAACAGAATTTATCCATCCTAATGTCCCTCTTTAAGGAGTATGGGGAGGCTTCTGGCCAAATGATTAACCTACAAAAGTCTAAGTTTTATGCAGGTAACATTTCGGTCAACAGAATGACCTCCATTGCTAATGCATTAGGTTTCACTGCTGGCAGGTTCCCCTTCACTTATCTTGGTCTGCCTTTGTTTAAAGGCAAGACAAGGAAATCCTTCTTGCAATCCTTAGCAGATCGGATCAAATCAAAATTAGCCACATGGAAAGGTTGTATGTTATCAATCATGGGAAGAGTTCAACTTGTCAAATATGTGGTTAGTGGTATGATGATGTATAGCTTTCAGGTTTACTCATGGCCTTCAAGCTTGTTGAAATCTATTGATGGCTGGCTGAGAAATTTCATATGGTCTAGTAATACAAATATCAAGAAAACTGTGACAGTGGCTTGGCACAAATTGTGCAAACCTGAAGCTGAGGGAGGCCTTGGAGTTAGATCTTTAAGAGCTGTTAATAATGCCTCTATGTTTAAATTATGATGGGACTTCATCTCTTCTTCTGAGCAGTGGGCATGTCTTCTGAGAGCAAGAGTAATGAGAGAAAACTCAGTGGTACAATATGCTATATCCTCTTCATTATGGACAGGGATTAAAACTCATCTAAATTCAGTTCCTGAAAACTCTTCATGGTTGCTTGGAGATGGTGCTGACATAAACTTTTGGAATGATGTATGGTTATCCAAGCCATTGAACTCCTTGCTATCTCTTCCAGCACACTTACACTCCTCCTTAAATGCTAAGGTCAAGGACTTCCTGCATAATAACTCTTGGTTCATACCAAGTATTATCCTACAACATTGCCCAGCTATTGCTGAAGAATTCAAGCACGTCAGCATCCTTTCTTCCCCTTGTAGGGACACTCGTGTGTGGTGCAGAAGTGAATCGGGTTCCTTAACTTTGAAGGATGCTTTTCAGTTCCTCAATAGCAATGGACAACCTGTTTCTTGGGCCAAATACCTGTGGAATAAATGTGTTCCTCCATCCAAATCCTTCCTGATGTGGAGGATCCTTCATAACCGTATGCCTACTGATGAGAATCTCTGGGCTAAAGGCTGCATGGTGGTATCTAGATGTAATTTATGTGGTTGTAGTTATGAAACAATTGCTCATCTTTTCTTTCAATGCGCCTTTGCTAAGGATTTATGGTCTTGGCTGAGCAACAAAGTCAGCATGACAATTGATTCAGCCTCAATGCTTACTGTTCTATCAGTCTGTGATCATCAATGGAGTTCTCAGGTTAAGGATCTACTGATAGCTGCTATATCCAGCATCATCTGGGCAATTTGGTACTGCAGGAATAAATCCAGGTTTGAAGACAGGGTTATTCCATTGCAAGTTGCAAAGAGCCTGATCATTGCTAATGTTAGCCTTGCGGGTAACCTGACTAAAGGCACAGCTTCTCCATCTTTGCAGGAGTCTAGATTGTTAAAGGCGTTTGGAGTCAGCTATCATCCCAACCGAGCTCCCCAAATTACAGAAGTTTTATGGCATCCTCCTCCCTGTTACTGGGTCAAGTGCAATACTGATGGGGCAGCTAGAGGTGCTCCGGGTCCTTCTGCCTGTGGAGGCATTTTTCGCGATCATAGTGTTGCCACTCTTGGTTGCTTTGCAGCCAACCTTGGTGTCACTACTGCTTTTTATGCTGAGTTAATGGGTGCAATCTTGGCAATTGAAATTGCTCATAAAAAAGGGTGGTCTTTATGGCTGGAATGTGACTCAAAGCTAGTACTCTCGGCAATCTCCTCTCCCTCTATGGTTCCTTGGAAACTTAGGAATAGATGGATTAACTGCATGACCATTATAAAAGATATGCGTTTTGGCTTCTCTCATATTTTTCGTGAGGGCAATGTCTGTGCAGATAAGATTGCCAATCATGGTCTGTCTATTCATGGATTCTTTTGGTGGGACTTAATCCCTAGTTTCATTAGGGATGATTTTTGTAATAATAGGGTAGGTATCCCTAATTTTCGCTTTAGGTGACTTCATGGGTTAGGTCCTTGCCCCCCCCCCTGCTCTTGTATTGTTTTGTTTTCTTATTTTTCAATAAATTGGGGTGTACTGCATATGATGGATAGTGGCTAAGGTGCCAACCTAGTTGGGATGTTAGCCTCTATTGTGATGCTTTTGCACGCCTTCTTATTTAAAAAAAATTTAGTATCAATTGATTTCAACCTGATTTATATTTCTACATGTAATTTATGTAAACACTAATACTAAATACGTCACCATGATCTTCGTAATAATGTGATTTTTTTTTTCTTCTTTCTTGAAAATCGATTTGATTTATTTCTTCACTTTTACCCATGCAAGTTAACCATTTAAAAATATATATATTTATTTATCATATTATTTTTTCTTCTCTTTTATTTGATTTAATTCTCCTCTTTTTCCCATGCAAGTTAAGAATCTTTAACAAAATATATTTAATTATTTATCTATCATATTATTATTTTATTCTCTTTTGAAAATATATTTGATTCATTTATCCTCTTTTCCCATGCAAGTTAACCATCATTAGAAAATATATTTATCTATCATATTATTAAATTATGCCTCCCATTATTGACCTTATTATTTGATTATTTGATTCCCTGTAGATTAATTTCAAAAGAACTTATTTGATTCCCTGTATACTATCACGTTTTTTAAAATTTAAATTTAAAAATGCGTATACAAAATCAACAATTCATGATGTCATTGATTAGAAGAGATTACAATTCATAACGTCAACAATTCAAAATTAATATGCTATAATTCAATACTATAACTAGATGGCTCTTATCATTCAACATTATTTAGCAATTAGCAATTAAAAATCAATATGCAATTCAAATTTGAAAGTTAAACAATGCATTGATTATAAAAGATTACTGCTTAATATATATGCACATCAATCAAATATTAAAATTCACCTAAAAATTTGTGGGACGATTATTGCCCAATTTTAAATCACTTTAGATGCATTCTCTCTATATATTTTATACCCTTTCTTTTTTCCTTATCCTTCCTTCTGTTCACTCCCCATATTCCTACCATACTCCACCAAAGACCATTGTGTCTTTCTACTTCTCTACATATCTCTCTCCACCTACGAGGTCGCCACCAACTGAAGAACAAGAAAAAGGCAAGGCTCCATTCACTTCTTCATTTCCACTCTCTCTGCTTATTCTCTTAATTTTTCTCCCTTAGTTTCTTAGAAGACCATCTTTGCTTCTGGTAATTCGATTACATCTCATCTAGGGTAATGACTCTCATCTCTTTGAAGAGTATCTTTGATTCATTTTTTATCACTGCAAGGTTCTAAAAATCGAAACCTTCTAACTCCGGCTCTTTTTTATTTTTCCGGAGCACCATCCCAAAAGGGTCTCTTTTCATTATTTTTACGAAGAACGGAAGAAGATATGAATATAGCAATTACAGGGATGAATTTAGATGACAATGATAACGATGATGACGAGTCCCTATCCGATAAAGTTGTCTCCCTTCTATAAGGTTTTTCACTTAGGGCTTTATTTCAAAAAAAATTAATAATGTCTTAATCAAAATGAATAATTGAAATACATGTTGTTTTGGTTGTTTCTCTTTTCTTTTTTGCCGACCTAATGCCAAGAAATTTGGACCACTAAGCGAGGATTGTGTTTTCCAATGGTTGTCCTTCGATATCACATAATATAATCAAGGTTGATGGTCATTTTTCTAATCTATCATATGGTGATTGACTGCGCTGTCGCCACGCGCCAAAAAGAACGAGCGATTATAAAATAATGCAGTATAGTGCGACAACTCGGATCGTCTCTCAAGGACTCTTTAGTTGTTGTTATTATTAACAGAAAATTAGTAAAAGTTAGAAATGGGGGTTTTGGATTGAAAACTAAATTAAGAAAACAAAACAATAAAAACAAAGCAGTTAAAGAAAATAGCAAATAGACAAAAGCGATTAACCTACTGTTCTCAGTTTCCCACTATCATTGGTTCATGCAAATCCTAAGCAGATACTAATCCCCTCCCGGTTGTAGCAACAATTAACAAACGAAAACCGCTATTACAGATGTATGTTCCTATTCCCGAAATAACAAACGGGGTTAAGCTCTCATGAACAAACGAACATGAATGAACACACGCGAAATAACAAACGCGATTATATATAGGAACATTACATCACCGAGATGAAACAATACCACACTATATATTACTGAAATAACAAACAGAAACATACAACATGGCATTGAAAAGAGAAAAGCAACTAAACATGGAATACAGAACCTCAAGTGTTAACAGAAACCAATTACAGTAGATTAATCTAGGAGACTAGTTCTCCATTACAAAAGAAAACAATAAACTAAGAGGAAAACAAAAGGCTAACAAGTTCAGAAACTAGCCAAAACTGGCTAATTCTGACTCCTAAAAACTAGCTAACTAATCATTCTGCCATAGAGCAGTTATATACAACTTCTGAAATTCAAGGCCTCGCGAGGCGAAGCACTGCTCGCGAGGCGAATTATGCGAAAGGTCTGCAACTCTTGGTCTTCTCGCGAGGCGAGCATATCTTCGCGAGGTGAACTCTTCAAATTCTCAACTGTAACGCCCGTGACCTTCAACGTGCCCAAACCGTGATGGCTTCTGACTTTCAAGTATTCGCGAGGCGAAGGAATTCTCGCGAGGCGAACGCTTCAACTTCAAAACTGCCACGGCCGTGATCCTCAACACGGGTAAACCGTGATCGTCTCTGACTTTTCAGGCTTGCATGACTCGCGGGGCGAGAAATCCTTCGCGGGGCGAGTGGCTCCCTCCTCGGCAAAGATTGTTTTTTCATAAACCTTTGGTTTGTTCTTTAGTCACATTGTATATTGATCTCTCATTTCTTCTTATGTTTGCAAGAAAACACTAAAATTCCCACTAATTATATTTTCTTTCAGCATGTTAATATATTTTTGTTATTTTGTAGATATAATGTAGACTTCTTTGCCTAACATTTTAACGATAATAAAATATTTATCTTTACCATAAGTGATTTTTTTTCACTTGGTAATATTTAGACTCTAAAGGAACTCCTTAATGGTATTGAAGCTGAATGAAGTCTTTGCCTCTACTTTATGTCAATGTAATATGAATTTAGCTTTTTACTTTTTGTGACAGGTTTGGGCTTAAATGGCTAATTCTTGATAGTACAATAATGTATTACTATATTTTTATCTCTACATAATCGGTTTGATCTTTTCTTTAGAAAAAACATTCAAGTGAAAGCATCTCAAAGTGGAATTCTTTCTTTCAATGTTGTAGAAGTGTATTATATTTGAATTGTCTTCTGTTTGTAGTTTATACATCATTGATATGACCACTTCTTCTAATAGATTTATGCTTGCTTTTAGGTAATTGGTGAGTGCCACTCAAGTCAAATTAGTGATGAAGTTTCTGCAAAGTATAAAAAAGGGAACAATTATGAAGATATGTATCTATTTTGAGTTTTGTGTTCATACAATGGTGTACCAGTCAGTGTCTCAAAGGTTTGGAATTAGATTTATACAATGTTGTGCAACTAAATGATGACAAGTTAAGGCTACACTACTAGATTAATTCTGATTGTCCTAAATATTTAGACTCGCATATATTTTCTATGTTTTTTTTTACTAATGTATTAATATGATATACGAAGGTGGCACAAGTGGAAGAACAAATGGAGGACAAAGTATTAGTCCTCTCAGTTTGTGACTCCACATGGTTTTTCCTCCCAAAATGAAGGTTTATCCATTGGCACCTCAACTAAGAAGATATCTCCTATTCCATCAACCAATAATATGATATATGAAGGTTTCACAAGTGGAACGAAAAATGGAGGTAAGAGTTTCAGTCATTTCTGTGTTATTACTTCAAATAAAGATACATCAAGTGGGTCGACTTATATATTAATGCAACCTCACTATTCAAATAACATTCCTGATATGACTAAGTTTGCACGACTAGCCAGAAAATCAATCATTCAAAGTAAAAGACTAAGCAGCAACATATTGAAACAAGGTAGAAAAATCAGTTAAAACATTATTTCTTAACTTTCTTTTTTTGCCATTTATTAATCAGTTTGTATATACATATTTAAAAAATTCTTTTTCATGTTTCATGCTAATTGTTGCTTATATTTTTATAGATGCAAATGCTAAGGAAAATATTGGTGATCGAAGAATAAACAAAAATAAATTTGGGAGTAATGTCGATGGGAATAGCGATCCAATGTCTCCATTACCAACTCCTATTTCAAGCGTTTCAGCCCAATCAGAAGGTTTACCCATTGGATCACCCACTGCTAGGACCTTATTATTGAATAAAAAAATACCGAGACAAAGTATAAAGCGAAAAATATCTTCCATTGCATCACCTACTAATATATCATGTAACAATAAATTCCTAAATAATTGTACTCATATATATTTTCTATTTTTTCACTAGCGCATTAATATGATATATGAATGTGGTACAAGCGGAAGTACAAATGAAGGATAAAGTATTAGTCCTCTCAGTTCTGTTACTCCATCTAATGATAAATCAAGTGCAACAACTTATATATCAATGCAAAATCCGGCTTCGGTATGTGAAGCAACTTATTCTCCAAATTCAGTGGTTACTAATTTACCAACATATGAACATCAAAGTGGTAATATCCTGTTAATATTAATATTAATTCCATTTTAAATTTAAAAGGAGTATCAACTCTAATCATTATAATTTTACTATACACATTCTACATTGCAGAAAATGACTTTAATTCATCTTGCTTAACTTATTTTTGGGTATTCACCTATAAGAATCATGGATCCACTATGGACTTCTTCTCCTTCATATTTGAACTCTGAAGAAATAAATGTAGACTTTCTTGCTACTTCAAGTAGTGAAGAACAATTAAGAACCAATACACATGAAGACATTGGAACCGCTTTCATTTCATCCGAGCTGTATTCTAAGTCAGAAAACTAAGGTAAGAGAAATCGATAAACTAAGTTTTTTTTTCATCAAAGGAATTTTTTTAATTATATCTTATTTTTTATCTGAATATATTTAACGAACTATTTGTTTTGAGTCAATAAACTATACATCCAAAACTCAAATTACATAAAAAAAAAAAATTCAATAAACTCTCTAACACTTATTCCAAAACAACGGGTTTATTTAAGAAAATAAATAATATATTTATATTTTAATCTTATTGTTAATAATAATGCTTAAATTATCTTGACTTATATGATTCAAAGATTTATTTTGTATCTATTATTAGAATAAAGAGTTCTTAAATTGTTAGTAATACTAAAATATCACTTCATTAAAAGGTTTTATGCTTATAAAAAATAATTCAAAATCAAATATACAATACTCTGTCATCGTCTCACCATATAATAAACTTGATCCTAGCAATGTATCAAATTTATAATAAATATTTTATTTATCAATTTATTAAATAGTTCATTTAAACCAAATTAATTATATGATATTCACATGCATTATATATTTTACATAATATGTGAATATTTTGTTAAAAACTTTATATAATTGATAGGTCAAAAATCAAAAGTTATCTTATAATACTAATATTTTTGAAAAATAAAATATATATTAATAATTAACTTTTTTTTTAAAATTATGATACTAAAATTATTAATCAAATAATATAAAAATCATCAATAATTTATCCCGTGTGGGCACAGGTTCAAACTCTAAGTATATTATATAATCTAGCATGTGCACCCGTGCCCGGCACGGGATAAAAGATTGTCTAATATCAATATGAATGATACATATATGAATGATTAACATTAACAATGTAATATATAATCATAAAATAGTCGAGTTGGTAATTTAGATAAAAGGTTTAGAGAACCAAAAAGTTCAAGATCATTTAAAACAACATTAGTCTTGACTTTCATAAAAAAAACTCTAAATATTTTTAGTCTTCACATATATTGTTTTCTTATCTGCAATATTCACTTTAAATAGAATCTTACTCCCCTTACTCAGTTTGTTTTCCCGTCAACAACCCCCCGTTATGTATCCTTCAAATTGCCTTCTCTCCACCCATCTATTTTTGTATGAAAAGCTTCTTTTTAAATCATTTTGATAGTGTGATGGGCTCCGGCAAGCGTACCAGATCGA
>JAUPTC010000570.1:0-43450 GCA_030762895.1 Sophora flavescens
TTGCAGAAATTGAAGAAAAACTGTGCATATTTGGCTATAATGAAGCTTGGATGATTTTGGAGCTTGAAAAGAGAAGAAATTGAGCCAGGAAGAATTCTGGAGATTTGCCCCGCGAGACTGGATTCGCCTCGCGACCCTGAAAGATGATTGTGCCAGAAAATGCAAGCCTTTCTGGTTCGCCCCGCGAACCTTGGCTCGCCTCGCGAGTATGGAAACCAGCGCCCAGCGCCAGAAGGGGGGCGCCCAGTGCCAGAAGCCAGCGCCCAGCGCCAAGGAGGCAGAGCATCAGACAGAGAGCAGTGTTTTAGGCGCCCAGCGCAGGCCGGGCGCCAGTAATGAGGCAGACAGAAAGGTAACCAGTATAAATTCTCGTTTCTGCGGTGGAATCTAGGGAGTTTTTTTGGAGAGTTAGAGAGTTTCTAGGTTTTGAGCCAGAGGCACTTGGAGGCTGCGGCTGGAAGAGGGTTCCAATCCTGAAGGGGATGTTTTCCTTGCTCTGGGAATGGAAGAAGATTAGAGGATCCTTCTATGGAGTTTGTTTCATCCCTTCTCTCTTTCTCTTTGTATTCTCTTTTTATGAGTAGTTAAATCCCTGTTGTTGGGATTAGATGTAACCAAATTGATTATTATGTATTTATCTTGACTGATTATTCTGTGTTCATGCCTTCATATTAGTGATAAATTTTCTGTGCTTAATGCTTGTTGTGGCTAGCACCCCCATGACTCGATTAGTGTTTTGGTATGTAATGGAGACGTTCGTATCAGAACCGGAATTGAAATTAATCACCTAGTAACCCTTACATCTAGAGATGGAGTTTGGTTTGCTAGTAATCACGTAATCCCTAATCTTAATGCAATTTCATTAATCCAGGCCACCTAAGAGATTAGGGTCTATTAGTGGAATTAGGCTCTTGTCATCCGAGAGATCGGGGCTTGAGTAGTTTAGTGGATTGATTTTAATATCTGAAGCATGAATGGGAGGTATGTAGTCCTGGTATTGCATGAGAAAGAGGTTTGGTGAAGTCTAGTCCCAACATATCCTTTCTGCACTCCAAGTGTTTGTAAAAAGTCCCCAAAAAGACCAAAAACATTTTGTTGCTTTTATTGCTTTATTTTTCTGTTTTGATCTCTCTTGATTAATAGTTTAGTCTAGATAGTTGCTGAGTTTGTGAATTGGTACTTGACATCCAATCCCCGTGGATACGATAACTGATCTTACCACCATATTACTTGCACGATTGGGTATACTTGCCCAGATTCGTCAACACCTACCCTATTAAGATCCACCTGCATGAACCCTGACTCATCAATCTGAACACCATTATTATTGTCAACCCACTTACAACCAAACACACCAACCTTAAACTTTGTGTAATCCAACTCCCATATGCGTTCAATGACGCCGAAGTATGACATATTTGCATATATCGGGTTTCTGTCTTTGGCACTTGAGATATGCATCGACTGAGCTACAAGAGTCACACCACTGTTTTGCATTGTACTCCGACCATCTTGTTCTTTTGTATAGAATGTGTACCCATTAATTTGATAACCGTGGTAAGAGAAGACATGAAACTTGGACTTTTGGCTAACCATCTCAATCTATTTGAAACTGAAGTAGCATTTTCAGTCAACTCTGCAAAAATGTGATCTCTTAGCCACGTTATAAAACAACGATTGTGTTCTCTAGTTAGTCAATTTTGATTCTTATTTGGATACAAACTCTTAAGCATGTCCTTGTGTTTTTCAACATATGGCTCAACCTCATCGGCATTGTGCAGAACATATAAGTGTGCTTGCTCCCATTCTGTCCTTGATATAGTTACTATTTCAGTTCCAGTAATTCCTTGCCCCATCATTCTCCATGTGTGATGAGACTTTGGCAGCCCTATAGAATCAGCATTGGATAGGTATTCGGTACAGAATTCAACAGCTTCTTTGACAATATATCGTTCAACAATACAACCTTCTGGTCGTGATCGGTTTTTCACATACCCTTTTAATATCTTCATATAACGCTCAATCGGGTACATCCATCACATATAAGATGGCCCACACAGTTGTGTCTCTCTAACAAGGTGAATGGTTAGATGAACCATTATGTCAAAGAATGAAGGTGGAAAGTACATCTCAAGCTCGCATAAAGTCACAACAATTTCTCTTTGCAATGATGGCAACTTCCCAGGGTCAATCACTTTGCTGCAAATTGCCTTGAAGAAGAAACAGAGTTTAGTTAAGGCCCCCCGCACTTTGTTAGGTAAAATAGACCGTATACCAATGGGTATCAACTGCTCCATGAGAACATGACAATCGTGGGACTTTAGACCTTTTAACTTGAGATCTTTCATCGATACGAGGTTCCTAATGTTTGAAGAGTACCCTTCCGGAACCTTAACTCCGTCAAGAAACTTACAAAAAACAGTTTTTTATTTTCTAGATAGAGTGTAAGCAGCCGGAGGAAGATATGTACTTTTACCCTTCTTCGTCGGTCCCAATTCTCTTCTTATTCCCATACTAACCAAGTCCAACCTTGCATTGATGCCATCTTTAGTCTTCCCTGGCACATTGAGTAACGTACCAATGACACTATCACAGATATTTTTTTCAACGTGCATCACATCGAGGAAATGTCTTACATATAATGATTTCCAATATGGCAACTCAAAGAAAATCGACCTTTTCTTCCACCCTCTTGTGACAATATCTCTCGTAAAAGGTTTACCGAATTGGATATTCAAATCCTTTACCTTTTCAAAAAGTTGATCACCCGTCAACAGTGAAGGAGCTCTACCTTCTTCCGAGTTCCCATTGAACGCCTTTCTCCACCACCGGTAATGATGACTTGGATGCAAAAATCTACGATGCCCAAGAAAGACATTCTTCTTACAATGTTCTAACCGCATCCAATCCGTACCCTCTTCACATATAGGGCATGCACACTGACCCTTGATGCTATATCCTGACAGATTACCGTAGGCTGGAAAATCATTAATTGTGCCAAACAACATAGCTCTCAAATTGAAACTTTCTTCCTTATACCCATCATACACCTCCACACCTGTCTCCCACAGTTGTTTCAAGTCTTCAATCAAAGGAGTCAAATAGACGTCTATATCATTTCCTGGTTGTTTGGACCCATAAATTAACATAGATAACATAATAAATTTGCGCTTCATGCATAGCCATGGGGATATGTTATAAATCACCAAAATCACAGGCCATGTACTGTGAGAGCTACTTTGAACACCATGCGGGTTAAATCCGTCATTAGCCAATGCAAGTCGTAGGTTTCTTGATTCTTGCCCAAAATCAGGATAATCATGATCAAATTTCTTCCATTGAGGAGAATATGCTGGGTGCCGCAGCTTGCCATCTTTGATCCTTTCATCCTCATGCCATGTCAAGTGCTTTGAATCTTCTGAACTACGGTACATGCGCCTAAATCTGGGTATTATGGGAAAATACCACACAACCTTCTCTGGATCTGATTCTTTCTTCTTATATCGTGAGGCATTACATTTAGGACACATCTTTAACGATGCATATTCTTTCCGAAATAAAATGCAATCGTTAGGACAAGCATGTATCCTCTCGTAGCTCATGCCAATAGAGCGTAACAGTTGTTTAGCCTTATATATCCGACTAGGAAGCACATTATCCTCCGACAACATGTCTTTCAATAGTGTGAGTAAGTCCGTAAAGCTCTTATCAGTCCATCCGTTGCCCGATTTCAAGTTATACAACTTTAACATCGCCGACAATCTTGTGAATTTAGTACAACCATCATACAATGGTTGCTCTGCATCACTTACCAACCTCTCAAACATTTGAGGACAATCCCGAAAATACTCTTCAACAACATTTGCAATGTCTTCAAAACGATCGCCCTCATAAGTATTTGTGTCGGTATCGTATGATGAATATCTCACACGATTCCTCATTTCACTAGACTCAGCTCTTGTCTCACCATGTTTTGTCCAACATGTATAACTTTGATCGATTCCATTACACACTAAATGTTCTCCCAAATCGGCTGCACTAACTCGCCTTGCATAACAACAATCTAAACAAGGACAGATGATTGTACTAGGGTTTTCCGCATGCCGAACTGCAAACCTAATGAACTCTTTCACCCCATCCTCATACTCCTTCGTTAAACGATTGTGACGACATCCATTTCCGATCCATGCTTTCCCGATCTACAAAAATATTTATTAAACAGATTTACTATGAGTTTGGCGTGGTTGATGTCTACATGCAATATCTGATTAAAGGAATGAAAGGAATGAAAACTGTTACCAGTTTTCCGCATGGCAAATTGAGTGTGGACAGGGGTTGTGTATTAGTGGGGAAGCATCAAAAGGGATAGATGGGAGAGAGGGGGGGTATTCAGTTGGGTAAAGGAAATGATCAGTGTAGCAGTTTCAGGTCCCTTGAAGAAAAACAAAACTTCAGGCATTCAAGGAAAGGTTATTTATCTTTAAAAGGTTGGTACTCTTAATACTCATATAGGTTTTTCATTGCCGATTATTCTTTATCACACAAGATATTTGATATCATATTGCAAATAACCAAAGTATAGACAAGCATATGGTATAGACTAAAAAGATATAAGAAAGAAGAGAATTATAATAAACATAGTAAGTCTGCAAGAGAACTGAATGGTTCTCAACTTACATAAATTAAACTGCAATGCAAAAACAACTAAAATATTCAGCTAAAGAGGAACCGCCTAAACAAGGCACTGTGTTAGGACAGTGAACAATTCCAGTTTTAGGATTGGAAAACACAAAATATGGCTGGATGATAAACACACTGACACTAAGAATCTGAGACAACTTGTTAGAGTATGGTGTACTATGCACGCCACTCACATCAGGTTAGGTAACTTAGATCCTTGCTGACTAAGCAAGATGGTTACAGACCGTTAAGGGTTTGTTAGAAGTGACAGCTGTAAGTAACAGCTTCACCAGTGTATCACATTTTTCAACTTACAATATTCGATTCAATATCAGTTCTAGAGAACTCTCTCTCTCTCTTCTATTGTCTCACTTTGGATTTGGATTCTCTCCTTTTTCCTCTCACGTTAGAGACAAACACAAAATCAAATTTCCTTGTGTATAGGATCCACTAAAACTTGCTTTTTGTCTTTCTTGCTCATAATATGAGAGAAAAAGGAGAGAGCAAAAAGAGAGGATCCTAATCCTCTCACTTCTCAGTTCATAATACAACTAAAGAACCCAAACTAGGGAACTGAGATTATTGCTTCTATTTCTGCAGTTCTAGTAGCACCATGTCATTTAGGGTGGACCTGCCAAAATTAATACCTGGTTGAAATCTCACCTTCGAACAATTGAAACACCACACAATTTCTTGCAGAAATCAACACCAGTATAGACAGACCCTGCAATATAAATCTCATTTCAGTTAATTAGTGCTGCCAAACTAAACCTCCATTGATGTACTACTATTGCCTCTTTACCTCACATGTTGCAGTTCACAAAGCACAACTCTTGTTCCCAAAACAAGAGAAGCAATTATGATGAACATAAAAAGCGACGGACACAAAGACAGATGATTTACTGTTGGAGTAACCACTTGCTTTTCAGTGAATGGCAGATGACCTAGACCATGCTCAACAACCTAAAAACAACTAAGGCAGTTATGTTATGATGATGATGATGAGGTGAACAACCAAGACAAGCCAATCATAGAAGCTTTACTGGCGAAATATGATGAGAGGAAGTTGAGGGAAAATTTCTTAGTTGGCCTTGTAATGTTGGATAGATTATTGCAGTGTTAGTCATCTTCATGTTGTTGGGATGTAGCAAATGTTGTATGAGTTTGGTGGTTAACATTCAGGGGTTATGCAGTGGGTTTGTTTTAGTCTAACATTCACTTGTTTCATCAATACCTGTTATCTTAAATTTTATTGAACCAGAAATAGATGCAATGAAGCAAACTAGTATATACAACTTTGACACATATATGATTTTGAAACTGAATTTTAACCTGTTATGGTGTGTTCTGAATCAAACACTGATATCAAAGCTTGAAAAAAACCCTGATAAAAACAGTGTTTTGAACACTGATATGAACAATCAAAACCTAATAAAAACACAAATAAGAACACATAAATTGAATACTCCACAGCTGATATATTCATGTCTTTACACTATTGGAAATTCATCATTGCCTAGGAAACTCACGCCACCCTTGTTATCCCTTCCTTTAGGTCATGTTGATGTCTCTGTTGGAAAAGTTGAACTGAATGGTCCTCCGAAAAGCACCAGCTCCGTTTCTTCACTAGAGACAATCACCGTGATTGCCACCACTGACGCGGCAAACAACGGAAATCTGAGGATAACATCAAATAGTAAGTTATCCACGCCGGTCAGAGTAGGTGGTATTTTCAAGTTGCTCATTACCTCTCATTGTTACCAAACTCGGGCCAAGAACTCTCGGACCCAAGAACTACATTCATTTTCGTTCGCAATAGGGGAGAGGGACATAGAGAGCATACCTTGGTCATAGGTGGTGTGGTGATGAGTGGCGGAGCAATGGGGGCGTGAGAGGGAATCTGAGGCGTGAGAGCATCAGTGAGAGGGAGAAGGCGTGAGAGGGGACGAGCTCTGCGGAGATGGCAACCCTAGACTTGAACTGATGAGATCAGTGGTACGCAGAAACTGGGAATTGAAGGATGAAAGGATATGCATGCGCGGGTATATCACCTAAGACAGTGTTTCCTTTAGGAAACGCTATCTTAGGTATCACCTAAGATAGCGTTTCCGTGTGGAACCGCTATCTTTTCCTGCAGTGGCACTTTTAATAGCGGAATTCCTTAAGGAAACGCTATCTTAGGTGATACCTAAGATAGCGTTTCCTAAAGGAAACGCTATTAAAAGTCCCCCCATCACTTTTAATAGCATTTCCACACGGAAATGCTATAAAAGGTGTGTTATTAAAAGTCTAATCTGTTGTAGTGTTAGTAGATCCATCAAAGTTATAATTATAACAATAGAATAATTTTCTAGTACTTAAGAGTTTTAACTAGGACTTTGAGCCTTGAATTTTAGAATGTTCTTTTATTGGACCGTGTGAACTTACATTTGGCAATAACACACTTTGCCTATTCTTGTTACTGTTAGTTTGCTGTGAAGAACGAAGAATGTAGAGAAGCCAACTTCGAAGAAGGTCTTGGTTCTCCTTTTATTTATTCAACTTATTATGCTCTAAAGCATATCCCAAACTGTTATGGCTTTTTGGTTTTCATTTTTCATTTTTTTATAGTGTTAACCAAAAAGGTTAAGAGCATGTTTGAGAATGCTTATTTTTTTAGATTATAGCTGTTTTATCCCCAAAAATCTGTTTTCAAAATAATTTAGTATGTTTGGCATTTTGCTTAAATTTATAGAAAAGCTTTCTTTTCAGGAAAAAAAGCTGATTTTTGCAATCTAGTTTGTTATAGCTTAAGATTGTTGTGATTTGATTATTTTTCATTCTCAAAACTCACTATTACCTGTTTACCCCTGCAAAACTAACTTCTAAACAAATATTATTAAATTATACAAACAGTTTCATACCGCTTTTTGTAATTTACTACAAAAAAGTGATGTTTTTTATACCACCCAAACGAAATAGATTATCTTAAAATTGCTTTTCAGCAAATAGAACCAAACAAAAACAGATTCTGATTATAATCGATTATCACAATAATCAATTATACAAAATCGATTATCAGCATAATCTTTTGTTTCCAGCTTTCCCAAACATGTTCTAAGTATTCAATAGACTGATGTCTTTGTCAAACAAGTATACAGGGTTTTCTTCTCATCATTTGCAGTTTGTAAAGATATGGTTTTCTCATAATTATTCTTTAATAAAAAAATTTGGCAATAAAACACAGGTGTTAGGAACCTAAGTGCTTAATATATGCAGTTACTCCCTTCAAACTGAGTATGTTTACCCTTGCCCCTGCCCCAAACTCATCTAAAGTTTTGTTGATAATTTCAGGCACTTGATTAGTTAAATTCTTATTATTGGGAACCTCAGAGCAAGGCAATTCCTTTTCAAGGGGAAGGGAATGATAAGGTCACAAAGGAAAGCAAGTTTAAGATTCGTGAATTAACATATGTTCACTTTTATCATATTGCCACTTTAATCAACGTACTCTTGCTCTTCTTTCTTGTAAGTCTAATACCTTCACCTTATTCACCAAGTTTTTTTTCTTCTTAATCACGTTTTCCTACTTCTTGTTACATTCATGTACATGGAACTTCTTGTACTTGTACATTCTGATAAAGTAATACTATCTCCGGACTCAATTATAAGTAAAATTAACTAATTTCACACTTATAAGAAAGTTAATTAATTTAGTTTAATTGTCTTATTTTTAATTTTTTTGGTAAAAGGATGAAAAGAGGGCAACAAGAAAAACAAAAACCAAACCAAATGAAAAATTACAACCAGCCATATCAGTTGCTAACATGTTGCCTATGCCCGTAGGAGGAGACTAAAAAATTCTCCATTTCTCATCTTGGGAGGCTCCATCTTGACCAAGAAATCCGCACAATGGTTCCCTTCCCTCAACATGTGAAGCACCTTAACCGTCCAAGGCTTTTGAAGAAGCCAACAAATATCATGAAGAGAAGCATACCTATGCATGGGTGGAATTGCAGCCATGATAAAGTGATGCAATCTCAGTATGAAGATTATTTGCTATCCCAATGGAGCCCAAGAAACCAGCGATCCATCTCCCATCATGGTTACGTAACACACCTCCAAAACCAGCTTTCCCAGTGTCCACAAAACAGCTCCCATCAACATCAACATTAAGGCTAACACCCTGCTCCTTATTTTGGTTCCATGTGACCCAACGCTCTAGCCTAGTAGAATTTGCATTACCATCAAAGCATAAATGGATGATAGATGCAAGATTATTAGCAACAGCAATAAGCTTATAAAGAGGAGTTACTTCCTTTGGAATGCAAGTTGATTTTCTTGATCTCCAAGACGTGGATTTGAACCAGTAACTCCGTCCCTTATCCACAAACACGGATCCAACTGACTAGAAAAGTCTGTGTTACGAAAACCCAAGGCTTCCCATAGATTTTTCGCTTAATCACAATCTCTAATACAATGAAGGAACGTTTCCTCAGCATTAAAGCATCTTTCACAAAGAGCTGAATTGTAGATTCCACGGTGATGCAGAAGGCTCAAAGTAGGAACCGCTTGATGGTAGACAAGCCAAACAAGAAACTTAATGTTCTCAGGGGCTCTAAGCTTCCAAATCCACGACCAAGACTGCCCACTATCAAGCTCACCTCTCCTCTTCAAAAGCCAAAGAAAACCTGCTTTTGCAGTATAAGTACCATTTATGCTATCCTCCCAGATAAAAGAATCCCTTACCTGCGAGTTGAGATGGATTTGAGTGTTCATGATAGTCTCCTTGACATAATCTCGCATATAATTTTCTTGATTTTTGGAATACTAACATTAAATAAAGTTGAGTTCGTTGGATTTTGTTTATATTTGAGTCCAAAAAATATAGGTACTTTTTTGCTTATAATTGAGTCTACCTATCTTTTCTAAAAGCATTAATTGTCAAAAGATTTTCATTGTGGCCTGTTAATAAATGTTCACTACAAGAATAAGGTGAATTAGCGACGGATATTTTGCGACGGTCTCAAAACCGTCGCTAATTTTATGTTTTGCGACGGCTGAATGGTAGAGGAAATTACTGACGGAAGTTCCGTCGCAAATCTGTCAGTAACGTTCCCGCCATTTTACGCGAAATGTTGGCGCCAATTTCCGACGGGCATGGCCGTCGCTAATGTGCGACGGATGGTAATTTTGCGACGGTCATTCACAGTTTGCGACGGAATCGTAATTTGCGACGGCCTAGCCGTCGCTAATATTAAAAGGCCGTCGCTAATTTCCAATATGTAACTCGAACAGTTTTCTTCCTCCCTCAGTTGTCTTCTTCGACGCAAGGTTTCTTCAAGGAGCTCTGCAGCAGCCAGACCACCAAAAACGGCGAGTTTTCACTTCTTATTTCTACTTTGTTCATTTTTCTTTCAAAATATTACATTACCTTCCCTCATTTCTTCTTTCTAATTTGTTCACCTTCTCTTTACGATTTTGCAGGCGTAAAATACTAAGGATTGTTATACTTCCTTCACAAGACAATTCAATAGCTCCCGAACAGGTGTGAAATATTATTCATACAACAATATATATATCTGTACTTTAGTTTTTATTTACATGTAAAAAAAGAACTTAGGATAGTACCTCAAGGCAAGGTCTTCTTCCGAATGGAATATGAAGATGCAAGATTACTTGAGATAGACGAAGATAAGAAAAGAAAATCCTATTTGTTTGAAACCCATTTGGCTGTTGTTCTAGTAATCCATACGGGATGATCTGCACCTTTACTCGATCCTTCTTTTATTTTATATGAAAGCTCCTTCCTGCAGACTTTTCACTTTCGCTGCACGGGATTGATTGAGGGCGGCTGGTGTTAGGTTCATATGTTTTAGGTAGAATATTTGGTAAAGCAAAGTTTGGCCTTATCTCCGGTGGTGTTAAAAGTGGCCTGAAAAGGATAAAGTGAGTGGTTCAAATATAAAGTATCAAATGACTTGGGAATTTAGTGTCATGTCATCCATAGTGGTTGGAAAGTTGAATCACATTATTTTTTTTAGCCACATTAATTCATAATTATTTTTGCTTATGATTGATGACGGCGAGAATAATTGTAGCAGCTATATCATATTTATATACTCCCAAAACTGTTTCCACATGACATGCTTCCATGTTTAGCTGAGCTGCTCTTGGCATCGGTCAGTTCTCAATCCACGTTGGTGTGTTTGAAAATTAATAGGAAATCTTCTTTCTGGCTCAAGATATATGGAATTCCTCACTGTCGCATTCACTTGATACGATTGAGATGCAAAATAATGCTTGATATAATCCATCTTGATATATAGACCTTGACAGATGGATCACATAGAAGGATATTAACTATTTTTTTTTTCTTTCTTTCCTCAACTAAATATAGTTAGAGTAAGATTTTCAATACAATAATGCATTGCCATTTATCATTCTCATCTATATTGAAGAAAAGTTTTTCAAATGGGGTTGATACTAATATATATTTTTACTGATGACTTTGATCTTGAATTGGCTTGATATAGGAATACATGTAGTATGGTACTTCTGACTTTAAAGTACACCTATGATTTAGAAGATAAGGAAATAAGGATGGAATTATTTTTGGATGTTAGCATTATTTACTTCTGGCCTTCGATTATTGGTATATAGTATGGTTAACTTGCATTTCTACAAAAATATTGTTACCAGTGTACTTTCCTCATTTCCCCCCCACTAAAATAAGCTTTCTAGTGGTCCCATTGAACTGCAGAATGTGTTTTGGATAGGGTATTTGGTAGAGTTGGTAAGTCAAATTATTGTTTGTCATTTTAATAACAAAAAAAAAAGACAGGAAAAGAGAATGAAAGTGATTTCAATTATGAGCATTAGTCTACAAAGTGATATTTGAATGAACATTCTTGCTTACACATGGCGCTCTACTTGATTTTGAATTAAACCTAGAGGGTCTCAATTAATTTAGCACATGACTGCATGGTGAGACTTAACTTTGAAATGGTCATTTTAAGCAATTTTTGGATTCTCATGCTTTGTTTATATTTACATCATTTATAGCAATGACTTTAATGGTGCTACCTCTGCTACTTTACAAAGTAATGAGTTTAATAATAGACAGTGAATATTGTTATAAAAAAAAATTACTATGAAGCGGCGATGTTTAATAAATGCTAATGCAAATATGCCTAAGTTCTTGATCGGATGCCATGAGCTTTATGACTACAATGTTTTATTAATTGTATGCATTTTTTTAGGTCTGTTATTTTCTTCTTTGATTATAGATGCAATCGAGGCTTGTAGGTTGGTGGAAGTTATGATTTTTTATTATTTATAATGAGTGCAAGTAAATATAAGCAATATGTTATATCCAATCTTGTCTTAGGTTAGATCTTTTTGTTGTCAAGAGCTAATATTGTATTAATTTCTTAATTGTTGTTGTTGTCACTATGCTTCAAGAAAGTCTACTAATGAGAGGACGATTAAACTTAAGTGACCTATTTATAGATTAGAGACTGATGTTGATAAAATGTCATATGATGTGAACATGAATTGTATCCTTAAGCTATTGATATATGGTCCATGCACATGAATCTTTGTTTTGTGTTTGTCAAAATTCTTGGTTTGTGTTTGATAGGAATTTCTTGAGCCTGGTGAGAGAATTGGTTAGTTTTATGAGAGTATGGTAATTTGAAGCATGTGTTTTATGTCTTTGATGTGTGCATCTCCTATGCTTCGTGGGCTCGCTAATGTCTATTGATCTTTGCTGATATCTTATTATTTTAAAACTAGTTTCAAGCTGGTTGCTTAGTTCTATATCTTGTTTGGTTGTGTTGGCTAGCTGTTTGGTTTTTGTTGTTGGTTTAAGTGGATATTGTCCTAAGTTATGTGCTTTTGTTGATGGGTTTTGGGAAATCCTTATACTCTCTTTATCTTGGGTATGATTTATAATGTGGACTTGTATATTGATGATATGCGGATTACATTTAATTTACAGTCCGTCTGTTATATTTCCATGTTGATAAATGCTATAATATGTATTTTATGGTTTGAACCTTTACATGAGCATGCTTGGATGAAGTAGGTGGGCATGTACGGTGTTTTGAGAACATGATGGTCGATGACCATGAACTAGTTCAGAGTTAATTCTAGATTTTGCACGTGCCCTTATAATTCGAGGACGAATTCATTTTTAGGGGTAGAATATAATATCCGGCTATTTTAATTATTTACATTATAAGTTTTATTAAATTGAAAACCTCTATTCATATAAATGATATATAAGTTTTATTAAATTGAAAACCTCTATTCATATTTATATTTATGATTATATTCAATTTTCTGTTGGGCAGGTTCTTGATTTGTGAAAGTTATATACATTTCTAGTTGTGCTAGTGTTGCTCTCATTCTAATTGGTAAGTGATTTTAATTACTTTTTCCTTGTGGTTTAATGTAGTCTATTAAGTGGTTACTATTGATGCTGTCTTTGCTCTTTAAAAATGAACTATTATGTAACATTAACAAATAAGATAAATGAGGAAAAACATGAGCATGATAAGAATATTACCCAATCACCTATGCATGTAACCCGACAATTTTTTTATGCTTGTGCTATCGTTTATAAACTACACCATGATCTTTGTTTTTCCTTATTCACTATATGGTTAGTAGCTTGCAATAAACTATGTGATAAATTATATAGACAATGACTATCCTATTTGGTTTATTTTTCTTTCATTGCTATCAAACCATTGCTCTGATTTAATGGCAATGCAAGTGTATGTTGTATTTTTTTTATGATAAATAATGTGTGAATGTGATGCTCTCTTGAATATAACCGTTGAATTTAATTTTTGAAGAGGATACTTCCTCTATTTGGAATTTCATTATAGTTATCTTTTTTTTGGCGCAAATGCAGAGGATGGAATTTGTTCCTTTGAATCGTACTTGGATGTATGATAGGGTTTATCCGCGTAGAGGGGGTTAAAACAATCTTTCTTAGATGGTGTTGAAGAATTTATTACCAAGGCAAGTCAGCAGGATACTTATAACAATGGGGGGTTGATTAGATGTCCTTGTATGAAGTGTGACTGCACCCGAATTAAGAATGTAGACGATGTGAGGGTCGACCTGTATAAAGTTGGGTTTAGGCCTAATTACTGGATTTGGACAAATCATGGAGAAGAAATGCCGCAATTTGATTTTGGCATTGACCAGAATTGCTGGAGTGGTTCAAGTAGTGGTGCAGAAGTTGGATATGGAGATCATATTGTTTCCATGGAGGAGATGGTGTGTGACGCTCTTATGATGTCCGGTCGTTTGAGTCCAATAATACAGAAGAGCCTCCTAATGCAGATGCACAAAAATTTTATAATCTCCTAACAGAGGCAAATAAGCCTTTGTGGGAAGGGTCCCCCGACTCGACGTTATCGATGTGTGTTCAATCGTTATCCGCCAAGTCCAATTGGAGCATACCCGAGTTAGGCTTGGATTTCATTGCCAAAATGGTTTTGGCCGGGACGCCTTTCAAAGGAGGATTACCCAAGAATTATTATGATGCGAAGAGGTTAATGTCCAAGTTAGGATTGGAGTCCAAGAGGATTGATTGTTGCGAATGGGTGCATGCTCTTTTACGATAATGAATTCGACAAAAATGATGGCGCATTGGTTGAGTGCAGGTTTTGTCACGCACCAAGGTATCGTCAGCGCAACGCAAGTAGAAGTAATCTAAAACCAGTTCCGGTAAAGTCGATGTTCTACTTGTCAATCATTCCTAGATTACAGAGGATGTTTGCATCGATGCGCATCGCAGGAAAAATGACATGGCACCATGAGAATAGGAGGAATGCAGGAGTGTTACGCCATCCTTCTGATGGTGAAGCATGGAAGCACTTTGATCGGGTGAGGCACCTACTGTCATTAATCAACATTTACGAAACTTGGCTGACGGTCCTCTGACACAAGTCAAAGAATGGCACACATACTTCGTGAATGGGTACAAATTTCATACTCAATCATGGACAGAAGACAAAACAACAATAAATAGTGGTGTTTACGTAAAGGGTGAGCCAGGCGGAGTTGCAGATGACTTTTATGGTGTCATACAACACATATATGAGTTGTCATATCGTTATTTAGACTACCCTAAGAGAATAGTGTTGTTTTATTGTAATTGGTTCGATCCATCTAGTAGAGGCACTAATTTGAATAAAAATATAATATTGTGGACATCCAAATGAGTAGAAGATATCATATGTTTGATCCGTTTATCATGGCACATAATGTGAGACAAGTATATTACGTTCCTTATCCAAAGCAACTCAAACAGAAAAACGAGGTTGGTGTGTTGCAATCAAGACAAAACCAAGGGGTCGCATTGAAATAGATGTTTCAGAGTTGGATGAGCCATATCAAACAGATGAAATGTCACGTGCAAATGAGGTCATTGAAGTAGAACCAAT
The DNA here is from genome assembly GCA_030762895.1 of Sophora flavescens. Taxonomy (NCBI): domain Eukaryota; kingdom Viridiplantae; phylum Streptophyta; class Magnoliopsida; order Fabales; family Fabaceae; genus Sophora; species Sophora flavescens. The sequence goes on from JAUPTC010000570.1 coordinate 15,126, forward strand.
CTCATGTTTACAAGACACACAAGTTGTAGGGGAAGAAGTGGATACCTCCAGCTTGACATCAAATCAAGTCATTCCGGATGAAGATGTTGAAGAAGCGAGAATCAAAGAAGATGAAGAAGATGAAGATGGCTATGAATATGACACTAGCTCAAATTCGACTAACAAATACTTTATTTATTTTAGTGATGTATTTTGTATTAGGTAGTATTGTCATTGTCATAACTTTAAGTTCATTATGATTAGCATCATTTTCCATTATTTACAAATGTGTGTTTGTGCTTACTTTAAGTTAATTATTATCACCATCATTTTCCATTATTTACAAATGTGTGTTTGTGCTTACTTTAAGTTAATTATTATCACCATCAATTTCCATTATTTGCAAATTTGTGTTTTGGTTACTTTTAATTAATTATTATTAGCATCATTTTTCACTATAGACATGGCCGATGGTAAGGGAAAGGGTAAGGCACTGCCTGGAGGGGCACGTCGTCGTGGTCGACCTCGCTTTGTGACACGGACAGTCGATGACGGATTCGTGTCCCTCCCATCTACATCTGTTACACTACGCCCACCGCCCACACCCATGCCTCCACATGATATGGCACCGGCACCCCCACCTGTTGCTCCAGCCACTCAGTTCATGGACACCTCCATTGGGATCACGATGATGCCCACCCCGAGGATTCCGACTCGGACCCATGCAGACAATTCCGGACAACCGGATGCATCAGGGGTAGATTTACCCATGGACGGTGATCATCGGTCTCATGGTGATGACGAGGAGACTTATGGATATTCCTCGCCTATATCATCGAGATGATGAGGAGATTGAGGTTATGTCGGATGGCCGAGTTATTGTTACCCGACCAGGTAAAGGGTAAGAAAGATCTCAAATATTGTTATTTTATTGTTGAGTGCAGATTTTATATGTATGTGTATTGATTGTTCTCATGTTCTATTGATAAGGTTCCTTCCGTCGAGAAAATCTGCAGAGGCCGTCACGTATGCAGTTACATCTCAGTTTGATCGGGCCTGGAAGCATTGGAGTGAGCTTGAGGATCAGGATCGGGATCGATTCTTTGCGGCTTTTAAGGTATTTTGTACTTTTGAATTTACTTCCATTTTTTAGTTACTTTTAATGTTTCTTTAGTTTATTATTATCCTAAAAAATATTATATTCTCCTTATTTACAGGAGAAGGCTGCTTGGAGAGTAGAGCATTCCGCTGATGTAGAGATAATTTTTCATCAAAAGCGAGCAAACGCCTCTCCGAGTTGTTGACTAGATATCGGAAAAAGGGACAGCGTCCAAAATGGTGTTTCCCACCCATTTGGGAGGAGCTATGTGCTTACTTGGGCTACACCTGAATTTAAGAAAAAATCCGCCCGGGCAAAGCTCAACGGGGCCTCGGAAAAGGGTGGGAGCCCCACACCGGCGGCAAGCATCATGAATCAGGAGCATGCTCGACGCCTTGTAAGTTCCAACATCATATTTTGTTAATTCATTAGATGTCTGGCTATTAAGGTAGTGTAACTTCAAATATGAACAAGTTTTTTTTGGTGCGGGCTAGGGAGCTTGGCCGTAGCGTCAAGCCGGTTGAGCTTCATGCCCGAACTCATACTAGGAAGGGTACCGGCGAGTATGTAGATGAGCGTTCTAGACGCACTCGGGTGATTTACATGTCTCTTTGTTGGAAATTATTTTTATTTTATATTTAATAATTATGGTCATTTTGTATGATTATGTGTATCAATTTTAATGACAGGAGGACTATCGTGATAAGTTATCTCGGAGTTCGGTCTCGGGCAGCCTCATCTTCCCCTTCTTCCACCACACTTGACCCAGGAGGTGGAAGCCCAATTGGAGTTGCGGGCATGGGTCGATGTTCTTTGGCGGTAAGAACAAGGGTCGCATATATGGTATGGGAGACCTAGCCAGAACTATCGACGCGGGTGCTCCAAAGATCTTCACTCAGCAGAGTCGAGCATCGCCCGATGACTAGGCGTCGCCGATCTCATGAGTCTGCAGAGATGGTAAAGATGCGACGAAACCGGCGGCTCAGGATGAGATCAATCGACACCGCTTACTCAACAAAACACAGATGATGGAGCAGATAGAGATGATGGCGGCTACAGAGAGAGCTCATGTTGCGTTTAGGAACCAGCACCCCTCACCCACGATCGCAAGCAGGACCAACACCTTCACGGCACCCCCCGCCCACATGCCCAGACCACCACCGTCCCGGCGAGGGTCATCAAGATACCGATGTGACGAGGATGATCAATCCTTTACAGATTTGTTCTTTCGGGGGCTATAGAGAGAGGTTATTAGTTTTTTTGATATTATATTTTATTTTGTATGATACACTCTGTCAAAACAATTTGCTTTTATTTATGAATTTTATTTATTGTTTAAAATTATTATTCATTTATCATAATATAGTCTAAATTCTAATTAATATACAAAATAACTAATGTTTATATTAATTTTGAATTTTATATTAAATATTAAATAATTATTTAAAAATACTTTATATTTTAAATAATTAATTAATAAAAAATTACTTTATTAAATTATTTAGTTTTATAAAAATGTGTTGCAATTTGCGACGGCTATTCCGTCGCTAATTTACGTTGATTTGCGACGGTTAGGCCGTCGCTAATTTGTATAATTTGCGACGGCTAAGCCGTCGCTAATTTCTCAAAATTTGCGACGGCTAAGCCGTCGCAAATCAACATAATTTAGCGACGGAATAAGCCGTCGCTAATTAGCGACGGTCATTTAAAAAACCGTCAGAAACCTTTTGCGACGACCTAACTTGTGACGGATTTATGGCCGTCGCAAATCCGTCAGAAACATGTGTTTTGCGACGGATTTAAGCTTTTTGCGACGGCCTTTGGCCCTCGCTAAATTCATTTTTTCTTGTAGTGGTTTTTATAGTTATCATTACTTAATAAAACTCGTATTTAAATGCTTATTTATGATGAATAACTTAATTATTTGAATAAAGTTTCATATTAGAATTCATAAAAACAATTAAAATAAAATAAAATAAAATTTTATTTAATAAATATTAGTAGTTTTTAGCGACAACCTACAATCATGAACTGTAGGTTCAAGTTAATAACTTGTAGTGACGGGCAATGAAACTTTGACCTACAGACAAAAAACCCGTTGCTAGACGCTTAACATAATGGACAGTCACCGTGTCCGATGGTTGATGTTAAATGGATATTTACCTACGGATAAATATCATTTAGTGACAAATTTTGTTACTAAAAGTCAAATTTCTTGTAGTGTACTATTTCTCATCTTGACTTAATTACCAAGGCAATAATTAATGATCCAATGCCAGCAGGTTGTCATCTTCTCTACGAAGTTGTTGACTAGTATGAAACAGAACTTTTGCTTCAGATCCAAGGCTGACCAAAAAATACATAAATTTTTAAGTGGAAAACTAGGAAAACTTAATGGATGGTGGTACCTTGAGTTCTATGCTAAGTGTGTGTCAGTGTGTGGAGCTAGAGCTGGAATATTTATTTTTTCATGATCTCTCGAAGGAAATATACAATTGGTACTAAGGTTGCTTTCGAGTAACTTGCTAAAAAGTATATCTAACTACATATTATTAGTTATTACATTTTATTTCTACACCATACTAGGTCCCTCAAGCTAGGATAAGGTCTCATCCTTCGGATTAACCGACCTGCTATGTTAAGGCTCTCGCCCTATACTCCGTATATAAGTACACACTATGGGTACTTCAAATACTTAAATCCACCTCTGATCGATGGATTGTCATCTAGTTTTTAGGACCTGTGCAAATGCACTGGTAAATTTTTTATTAAATAAACTTCATCCAAATTTGATAATATTGATAATTAAAAAAAATTATATTTTATTACAAAAATATAAGGTAGTATTATGTGTACATTAATTTTTGTTATGATAGTGTAGAAAAATTTATAGAACGAATATTTTTTAACAATACATCACTATATAATTACCAAGTAATATAAAATTTTTAAACTAATAGCATGCACAATTTAATTTTTTCTTAATACATATAAACCTAAAACTTTATTATAACAATATCGACATTATACTTATTACTTTAATTTATTGTACATTATTTTGATTATCATAATAATAATTATTACTATCACAAATAAACTTATTTTCATTATTACTCCATGTATCAAACTTCAAAGTAAAGTAAGTGGCCTAATCAAATATGGTAACGTCACATTTCCATTCATATAACATATTCAAAATTATACACTGGAGCCATTTTTATACTTTTCTGACCGTTCCTCAAACGAAACCATTTCGCCACAATGTTCGCAACACTGGTTCATTCCTCCAAAGTTTATACAATCTAAAAAAAAAGTTTGACAACTCAGTCAACATGTAAAAAAAAATTGTTAAAATAAATTAAATTAATATATACAAATGGACAATAGTTAATAAATAAATACTTTCACGTTCATCTTCAACAAATAAAGGATTTTCTCGATCATGAACTTAAAATTCATTTCTATAATATCAATGACAATGAACCAATTTAAATAAAAAATTGAAATGCAAGTGAAAACAAGTTATACAATAATATAAATAAAATAATAATTTCTATTACATGGACGGATTGTGAAATTAATATTATTTCTTCTACGTAGTATATCCCTATAACTTACTTGGGTCGGTAGACTATGTTGCTAGCATTTCATTCGACTTAAAAAATCTAAATCTATCTGCTTTTGAAAAAAATAAAGCAAATAAATAAATAAATAAAAACAAAGTATTTGAAGACAAAGTTAGTACATTAACATTACCATTTTAAAAACATTGTAACACCCCCCTTAGGGTATTACTACGTAACACATGCGGAAGTAAGCCAAAAGATAATTTGCTGGTTGCTTTCGGAAAATTGTTTTCTTTTAAGTCAGAAAAATGGGGTTTAAAATTTTTCTTCTATAAGGATAACTCTGAAATCCATCATACATACATTTAAAACGTAAAGTCACGTTCGTAACAAAGTTACCATGACATACAGCATTTCTCTAAGTTTCCACTTTCGAAAGAAAAGTTCAAACTACAGATGGATGTATATAACACTACATTCACCGACCTTTTTAGATATACAACCCAACTCAGACTCCTAAGCTGGTCATTCTATCAAATATTCATTGGAGAGACCCCCAATCATAATACTTTCCCAACCTCTAACACTAGGTCTTCAAGTGACTTAGAAAGACTCCTCTGCAACATCGGTACTAGAGTACCTAGGTACTCTACAAAGAAACCCGAAGAGACCTGATATAACTGTAAGAGTGAGATACCATCATAAGATATATCCCACAACAACCATATACATGATACATACATCACATAATCATATAAGCAGTTAAATCATGCATATACATAATATAGCAGTGTTATATCAAAGGGTCTCAAACCCGCACAATCAATCTTTTAAAATATGCATGGCACTTCAATATCAGGCTCTAACTTAATCTCCAGAGATCCCAACATCAACCAAATGAGTTGATCAGGCTCGATACACCATCTCATTGGCTAGCTAAGCACAATGATAATACACCGTCTCATTGGCTAGCTAAGCACAGCGATAATACATCGTCTCATTGGCCATTTAGGCACAACGATTATGCACGCCGTTTCATTGTCCATTTAGGCACAACGATACACGTACACCGTCTCATTGTCCATTTTAAGAACAACGATAATACACCGTCACATGATACCTTTCCTGTTAAGGTCTCACGTTAAAACCATGTCGGGCACGTCTGCCGTAAATGCAAAATGTAAAACATTTAGTTCTCGATGTTTTCTTTGTGTTTGTTCTCATTCGTTGTCGAAGCTCAAAGGCTAGCAACTATTCATAATTTTCACCATTTTGAAATTATCAACATCAACACGGGACACGCAGTCCGAGTGCTCAATCACAACACCTTAGACCGGTGCACCAGTCCTAGGCTTGTAGTCATAGAAAACAACATTCACCTTTAACAATGTTCATCACAACGTGGTTAGGACACACGGTCCACAACAACGTGATTAGGACACACAGTCCACAACAACGTGGCACGGATCAAGGATAAACGTGCATATTACAGTATACTAGAAGCGACGTCTCGCGAACTAGATTCAATTCACATGTGTTTACTTTTTCGCTTAGTGAAAATCAAATCCAAAACAAAACCTCGGTCACTTATCCAAGTAACCGGAACATTTCCAAATCATTTAGGAGAAAATCCTTTTCCTTTACAAAATCTTTTCTAAAACATTTAGGAAATTCGTTTGTATTTGAAATTCCTTGATGGAATAAAGTCAAAAATTTTCAAGGGTTTTTCTTTCATAAAATACATAGTTCGAAAAAGGTTCCTCTCGTACCAACTTTGGATCATAAAAAGGGTAGTTTCTATCGTCTTAAAAACACTTCAACGTTTCTTTTCAAAATAAGAATCTCATTTTCTTGAAGTAAGCATTTTAAACAAGGAACTTTTATAAATGAAACCAATACTTTCAAAGTTTTATTTAAGGCTTATTAAGGCTTTTAATCCTGTATAATCATTGTGCATAGACTCAAGTCCGGCTTCTCAAACTTCAATCAATAGTAATATATTCTCAACAATAATATCACAGTTAACGACAGTTCATCACATATATATAATTCATAATACTTTAAATGAAGTAATGTTCAACTTCAAGTAATAACCACAATAGTTCAAGTAAACAAGTTATTCAAGTACTGGCTCAATATCACAATAATATTCAAATTACTCAAGTAAACACATACACACATGCATATAGTCATTGAATATCCCTAGGCAATCCCCTCTTACCTTCCGAGAAGGTAAGGAGATTAGATGCTTGGAGAGGTAACCCACGAACGTCCTTATTTCCTCCGCGATGAAAGTCTAAGGTTATGAACACAAAATCACAAATTAAAATCAAACAAGAACACTAAACCACAAGGTATAGGTTTGGCCAAGACTAGTTCTTAGGGTTCGAGATTCCCGAAAATTATACAACTCGTGGATTTATGATCCTTAAGTGTTAGGAGTTCATAAACAATGATCTTTTAACAAAGTTGAATTAAAATCCCACTAAGTACTTGACTTAGGGTTTCGGCCAAGAATAGATAAATAGGCTAGAAATTTATAAACTTTCCAATCTCTTTAGGTTAGCATCCATACATAGTAAGGAGCTTGAAACCATGATCATTTCGAAAAATGGAAAAATCAAATGTCTTAGACCATGAACTCTTAGGTTCGGCCTTAACAAGTTTGTGAGGTTAGAGATCTTTAAATCATCCAATCTTTTGGACATAGAATCCTTTAACATAAAGGAGCTTTAATCCATAATCATCTTGGAAAACAAAATAGAATAACACATCCTAGGTCAAATGTTACATTCGACCATCATAGGAAAATAAATCAATAAAATATTTTAAACTTTCCAATCACTTAGACATAGCATCCCTTAACATAAAGGAGCTTTGGTCCATGATCATTTTGGAAAAAAATCTTTAATACAAACTCATACTTGTAAAAGTTGAAACAAGATCCATCTCAACCATATACATGGTTTCGCCTCCTTATAAAGAAGAGGTTAGGAAACTTTGTTTTACACAACCTTTTAGTATGTGATAGTATGATTAAATACAATAATATAGAAAGTGGTTTCAGCTCAAAAGGAGTTTTCTACCATTTTTAAGAGATTTTAGAAGTTTGAAAGCTTAAAGGAAACTTAAAGCAAAACGATGAACATAAAGACAATAACTTGAAAAATAAACAACATAGGATCATTACCCTCAACAATATGAAGAACTTTGATGAAGAACTTAAATTAAAAATCTTGATAAAAATGTAAACTTTGTAAGAAAGAAGAAGAAGAAGAAAGGTAGTAAAGTGAAAATGTGAGAAAATGGAGGAAAGTGATGAATGATGGAAATGAAGGGTATTTATAGAGAATGGAGGGAGGGGTCACGGTTTTGAGGGGAAAGAAGAATAAAGAAGGTGGGTTGCTTGTAGAGAGGATAAAGAGTTAAGATGAAAAGGTAGGATTTTGAAATAAGGTCAAGATTCACTTTTTATTAGGTGTGTCATAGCCTTCACATCAAGTCACTCCATGTCACTTCATCCTCTTGATACTATGCTCCATTGAATATCATATGACTTCCCTAATCGTATTTCCCGACGATTTCGCCCGAGAAATCCCTAAGATTGTGGCCCCGAACAAGATTTTTCGAAAAACTCCAAACCCACACAAAACATCATAAAAACACTAACCGTCTCGTTCACAAATTGAAATTTTGTCTCTAGCTCAGTAAACTTGTACTGGCAATGAGAACCCAGATCTGTTTTCGTCTGAATTTTCGATCGAAAATTTTACTGTGACTTCATACGGTAAAACAACAAAAGAAAATGATTTTATTTTAAATAAAATCATCCTCTGGATTTTTTTAAAAAATAAATACATTAAAGCATGTATTTACTGATAAAGAAGCATACGAAAAACAGGGTGTTACAACTCTACCCCTCTAAAAAGAATTTCGTCCTCGAAATTATGTAACTAGAAACTTAACAGGATCTCTCACCATCCAGATCATATTATCAGAAGAAGGTATCTAAAAGAATTTCATCGATCCAAAAGAATACAGAAACTTCTAATGTTTGAAGATCCTTTAGTATATTCAGGGAGGTAAAAATGTATGATCGGTACACATTTACAATCATGAATCTAAAAAGTTTCTGCTTTCACTAGAATTTCCTGGTCAACAATTTAAAACAGCAACAGTTTGATAAGAATTCAAACTGAATCACTTCCACCAAAAGTAAAAGCGATTAGATTAAGTTTCATCAAGAAACTTCGTTTATAAACATACCCATCCCGTGCAACAACAAGGCAATTCGTAACTCTAGGAAAAGAAAGATTGGATCCAAAGTCTAAACTGACCACAACAATCAAAAGAGAAGGGAACTAGAATAAATTTCTTAAGGAGACTTTTATTCCCAAAAGTCATAAGAAACATACATTCACTGGAAAGACTAGTAACATAGGAGACCCTATAGAGTTAAATACTTAAGGGCGTCAAAACGCGATTATACTTAGAATCCTATTACAACTTAGAATTATAGACCATTTCCATAAGTCCTTCAAATTGTGAAATTTTCAACACTACTTCTATTGTAAAAGATCGTCAGATTGTGAAGCTCCAGCGCCAGTCATGGTGTAGACTATTCCCTTCGTCGTGGGTCTACGGACCACGAGGTGTTGACAGACCTTTTCAAACCTCGGTGCATTACAATACCTTGAGAAGTGTCCTAATTGTCCACAATTGAAACACTTCACTCCATTGCGTGGGCAAACATTAGCCATGTGGACTGGGTCTCCACACTTGTAACATCTCCTAACTTGGTCTTGGTTTTGGTTCTGTTGGCCTTCACTTCCCGATTCAGAATTATCGAAACGATGTTGTCGTTGATTCCGGTCATTCCCTTGTGGCCGGAAATAAGGTTCCTCCGATGTTGCTTCCCTTCTCGATTCGATTTTGATATTGGTCTTTGGAACGAGTGGGTCCTCCAACAGTTTCTCTGTTGCCTCTTTCCTTCCTCATTAGTTCCACTTTTCTACACTTATCTACTAAGGCTTGGAAATTAGGCTTTCCAATGGCATCACAGATTCCTTGATCTCAAGCGAAGACCGGCTTCGAACCTTTCGCACTTCCACTCCCCATCGAGGTTGTTCCGGAAAAAGCGAAAATATTTGGCAAGGGACTCAAACCTTGCCGCATATTCCCCCACTGTTATGTCCCGCTGACTCAGCCTCGGGAATTCCTGCTCTTTCTCTGTCCGAGCACTCTTAGGGAAATATTTGTCCAGAAATTTGTTGCGAAATACTCCCCAATTGATTGCATGATGTTCAGCTACCAGCGATTGTCCGGTGCCCTCCCACTAGTATTCGACATCTCCAATCGGTTGGAATGTTGCATAAGGCACCTTTGCTCCCTCAGGGTGTGCTTTGACTCAAAGATCTTCTACATCTCTTGAATCCAAAGATCATCCATTATTGGATCCACATCTCCATCAAACTATGATGGATTTTGACATCGGAAAGCATCCAGATGCCTTCCCTCTACAGCTTGTTCTGCCCTTTGTTGCTCCTGTTGGTTCTGGGCAGCAGAATTAGCCGTCTGAAGAGCTATGGCGGCGCAGCAACGTCGATCAAAGCTTGGGCAATAAGTCCATCCCGTCGTCATAATTCGCATTCATGTTGGGGACGACCGCCAATAGGACCACCTGCGACCATGTCCATGACCACGTCCACGCCCACCTTCGGGTGTGCTGGTTCCCATAATCACCGCCAAACAAATCATCAGGCCACACAACAGAAAAATGAAACGTGTAAAGGCGTATCAACACACATTACTTCTAAGAAGTAATCCAAATAAAACTTAATTCAAAAGAAAACACAACGTCAACACAATGAGACCTATTTCCCAAAGATCCCGAAAGACTCGACCAGCTCCGATACCACCGTAACACCCCCCCTTAGGGTATTACTACGTAACACATGGAAGTAAGTCAAAAGATAATTTGCTGGTTGCTTTCGGAAAATTGTTTTCTTTTTAAGTCGGAAAAACGGGGTATAAAATTTTTCTTCTATAAGGATAACTCAAAATCCATCATACATACATTTAAAATGTAAAGTCACGTTCATAACAATGTTACCATGACATACAACATTTCTCTAAGTTTCCACTTTCGAAGAATTCACCGACCTCTTTAGATATACAACCCAACTCAAACTCCTAAGCTAGTCATTCTATCAAATATTCATTGGAGAGACCCCAATCGAATACTTTCCCAACCTCTAACACTAGGTCTTCAAGTGACTTAGAAAGACTCCTCCGCAACATCGGTACTAGAGTACCAAGGTACTACAACAAAACCCGAAGAGACTGATATAACCGTAATGTGTGAGATACAAACATAAGATATATCCCACAACAACCATATACATGATACGTACATCACATAATCATATAAGCAGTTAAATCATGCATATACACAATATAACAGTGTTATATCAAAGGGTCTCAAACCCGCACAATCAATCTTTTAAAATATGCATGGCACTTCAATATCAGGCTCTAACTTAATCTCCGGAGATCCCAACATCATCCAAATGAGTTGATTAGGCTCGATACACCGTCTCATTGGCTAGCTAAGCACAATGATAATACACCGTCTCATTGGCTAGCTAAGCACAACGATAATACACCGTCTCATTGGCCATTTAGGCACAACGATTATGCACGCCGTTTCATTGTCCATTTAGGCACAACGATACACGTACACCGTCTCATTGTCCATTTTAAGAACAACGATAATACACCGTCAAATGATACCTTTCCTGTTAAGGTCTCACGTTAAAACCATGTCGGGCACGTCTGCCGTAAATGCAAAATGTAAAACATTTAGTTCTCGATGTTTTCTTTGTGTTTGTTCTCATTCATTGTCGAAGCTCAAAGACTAGCGACAATTCATAAATTTCACCATTTTGAAATTATCAACATCAACACGGGACACGCAGTCCGAGTGCTCAATCACAACACCTTAGATCGATGCACCAATCCTAGGCTTGTGGTCATAGAAAACAACATTCACCTTAACAACGTTCATCACAATGTGGTTAGGACACACGATCCATAACAACGTGATTAGGACACAGTCCACAATAACGTGATTAGGACACACAGTCCACAACAACGTGGCACGGATCAAGGATCAACGTGCATATTACAGAATACTAGAAGCGACGTCTCGCGAACTAGATTCAATTCACATGTGTTTACTTTTTTGCTCAGTGAAAATCAAATCCAAAACAAAACCTCGGTCACTTATCCAAGTAACCTGGAACATTTCCAAATCATTTAGGAGAAAATCCTTTTCCTTTGCAAAATCTTTTCTAAAACATTTAGGAAATTCGTTAGTATTTGAAATTACTTGATGGAATAAATTCAAATATTTTCAAGGGTTTTTCCTTCATAAAATACATAGTTCGAAAAAGGTTCCTCTCGTACCAACTTTGGATCATAAAAGGGTAGTTTCTATCATCTTAAAAACACTTCAACGTTTCTTTTCAAAATAAGAATCTCATTTTCTTGAAGTAAGCGTTTTAACACAAGGAACTTTTATAAATGAAACCAATACTTTCAAAGTTCTATTCAAGGCTTATTAAGGCTTTTAATCCTTTATAATCATTGTGCATGCAGACTCAAGTCCCGGCTTCTCAAACTTCAATCAACAGTAATATATTCTCCACAATAATATCACAGTTAACGACAGTTCATCACATATATATAATTCATAACACTTTAAAGCAAGTAATGTTCAACTTCAAGTAATAACCACAATAGTTCAAGTAAACAAGTTATTCAAGTATTGACTCAATATCACAATAATATTCAAATCACTCAAGTAAACACATACACACATGCATATAGTCATTGAATATCCCTAGGCAATCCCCTCTTACCTTCCGTGAAGGTAAGGAGATTAGATGCTTGGAGAGGTAACCCACTTAACGCCCTTGTTTCCTCTGCGATGAAAGTCTAAGGTTATGAACACAAAATCACAAGTTAAAATCAAACAATAACACTAAACCACAAGGTATAGGTTCGACCCAAGACTAGTTCTTAGGGTTAGAGATTCCGAAAATTATACAACTAATGGATTTATGATCCTTAAGTGTTTGGAGTTCATAAACAATGATCTTTTAACAAAGTTGAATTAAAATCCCACTAAGTACTTGACTTAGGGTTTCGGCCAAGCATAGATAAATAGGCTATAAATTTATAAACTTTCCAATCTCTTTAGGTTAGCATCCATATAGTAAGAAGCTTGAAACCATGATCATTACGGAAAATGGAAAAATCAAATGTCTTAGACCATGAACTCTTAGGTTCGGCCTTAACAAGTTTGTGAGGTTAGAGATATTTAAATCATCCAATCTTTTGGACATAGCATCCTTTAACATAAAGGAGCTTTAATCCATAAGCATCTTGGAAAACAAAATAGAATAACACATCCTAGGTCAAATGTTACATTCGACCATCATAGGAAAATAAATCAAGAAAATATTTTAAACTTTCCAATCACTTAGACATAGCATCCTTTAACATAAAGGGGAGCTTTGGTCCATGATCATTTTGGAAAACAAATCTCTAATACAAACTCATACTAGTAAATGTTGAAATAAGATCCATCTCAACCATATACATGGTTTCGGCCTCCTTAGAAAGAAGAGGTTAGGAACCTTTTTTTACACAACCTTTTATTATGTGATAGTTTGATTAAATACAATAATATAGAAAGTGGTTTCAACTCAAAAGGAATTTTCTACCATTTTAAAGAGATTTTAGAAGTTTGAAAGCTTAAAGGAAACTTAAAGCAAAACTATGAACATAAAGACAATAACTTGAAAAATAAACAACATAGAATTTTTACTCTCAACAATATGAAGAAATTTGATGAATAACTTAAAGTAAAAAGCTTGATAAAAATGTAAACTTTGTAAGAAAGAAGAAGAAGAAGAAGAAGAAGAAAGGTAGTAAAGTGAAAATGTGAGAAAATGGAGGAAAGTGATGAATTGTGGAAATGAAGGGTATTTATAGAGAATGGAGGGAGGGGGTCACGGTTTTGAGGGGAAAGAAGAAGAAAGAAGAGAAGGAAGAAGAAGAAAGAAGGTGAGTTGCTTGTAGAGAGGATAAGGAGTTAAGATGATGTAATGTGATTGGAAAGAGAAAGATGAAAAAGTAGGATTTTGAAATAAACTCAAGATTCACTTTTTCTTAGGTGTGTCATAGCCTTCACATCAAGTCACTCCATGTCACTTCATCTTCTTGATACTCTACTCCATTGCGATTTGATGACTTCACCGATCGTATTTCCTTAACGATTTCACTCGAAATCCCTTAAGATTTTGGCCCCGAACAAGATTTTTCGAAAAACCCCAAACACACACAAAGCATCATAAAAACACCAACCGCCTCATTCACTGAATTAAAATTTTGTCTCTAGCTCGGTAAACTTGTAATCGCAAAGTGAGAACCCAAACCGATTTTCATCCGAATTTTCGATCGAAAATTTGATCGTGACTTCATACGGTAAAAACAACACAAGAAAATGATTTTATTTTAAATAAAATCATCCTCAGTATTTTTATAAAAATAAATACATTAAAGCATGTATTTACTTGATAAAGAAGATACGAAAAAATAGGTGTTACAAACATAATTAAATATTGAAAAATAAAATAATTAATAAAAATTTAATATATGATCCCTTTAAAACCAAGACCAATTTTGGTCCAAAAAAAAACCAAGACCAATAATTTGTAGAACTACACAATTAATAAATGTTGTAAAAAATACTTAGTAAATATTTTATCTATTAAAAATTAAACATTGTATACAAATAAAGTCCAAACAAAATATATTAAATAATTATATGCATATCTATTCTATTTACTAAAACAAAACAATTCTACTATAGAACCATTTTTATGTTTTCTTGACCAACAACATTTAATAAAACCAAACCATTGCACCACAACATTCACAACACCAGCTCATCCGCTTAAAAGTCTAGACAATCTAGAAAAAAAGTTTGAAAATCAGACGACATGTAAAAAAAATAAAAAGTGGCAAAAATAAATTAAATTAATAGATGTAAATAGACATTGATTACTAAATATATTCCTTCTCGTTCATCTTCAACTATTAACGGTTTCTGCCCTTGATGAACTTGTAAAGTGATTTCTATAGTTCAATAACAATGAACCAATTATATAAGAAACCAAAATGCAAGTGGGAAAATGTTATATAATAATACAAACAAAATAACAATTCATATTACCTTGATGGATTGTAGAATTAACATTCTTTTTCTACGTAGTATATCCCCATAACTCACTTGTGTTTGGTATACTATGTTGTTGGCAATCCAAATGGCTTAAAAATCTAAATCTATTTTTTTTTAATAAAATAAGGCAAAAATTTAAATATGAACAAAGTATTCAAGACAAAGTTAAGACATTCACATTATCTTTTCAAAAACATAAATAAATATTGAAGTAGAAAATAAATAATAAAACTTGAATAAAAGATTCCCTAAAATCCAAGACCAATAATTTTTGAACTACAGAATTAATAAAGGTTGTAAAAAATAAATAATAAATATTTTACATATTAAAAATTAAAAATTATATATAAATAAAGTTCAAATAAAATAAATTAATAATTATATTAATATCTATTTATTAAAACAAAAATTGTATTCTGAAATAATTTTTTTCCCCACCGCTTCTCAAATCAAACCATTGCACCACAATGTTCATAACACCGATTCATTCATCCAAAGTCTAGACAATCTAGAAAAAATTAACAAATCAATCGACAAGTAAAAAATAAAAAAGTGGCAAAAATAAATTAAATTTATAGATGCAAATAAACAATGATTACTAAATAAATATCTTCATGTTCATCTTCAACAAATAAATGATTCTATTCATCATGAAGTTGAAAATCTATTTCTATAATATCGATAATAATGAACCAATTAAATAAGAAATTGAAATGCAGGGTGGAAAGAAACTATACAATAATACAAATAAAATAACAATTTTATTACCTTTAGGGATTGTGAAATTAACATTTTTTATTCTATGTAGTATGTCTCCATAACTCACTGGGTTGTAGACCATGTTGCAAGCATTACACTCGACTTAAAAAAATATAAATCTATTTGTTTTTTTAAAAAAATAAAGTAAAAAATAAATAAATATAAGTAATGTATTTGAAGACAAAGTTAGGACATCACATTAGCATTTCTAAAACATAATTAAATATTGAAGTAAAAATAAATAAAAAAGCTTAAATAAATGATCCCTAAAATCAAGATGAATAATTTCTAGAACAATTATTGTAAAAAAAATTCTAGAACAACACAATTAATAAAGGTTGTAAAAATAATTAATAAATATTTTACATATTTAAAATTAAACATTGTACATAAATAAAGTCTAAACAAAATATATTAAATAATTATATTTATACCTATTTATGTAAACAATAAAAAAATCATAGGATTAGGCTGATCATCGCTCAATCGGCTTGTAAAACATAAAAAAGTGAAAAAAAATAAATTAAATTTATAGATGCAAATAAACAATGATTACTAAATAAATACCTTCATATTCATCTTCAACAAATAAAGAATTCTATCCATCATGAACTTCAAAATTCATTTCTATAATAGCAATAACAATGAACCAATTAAATAAGAAATTTAAATGCAAATACGAAGAAGTTATACAGTAATACAAATAAAAGAACAAATTTTATTATCTTTAGGGATTGTGAAATTAACATTTTTTCTTCTACGTAGTATATCCCCATAACTCACTAGCGGGTAGAGGCTATGCTACTAAGATTATACTCGACCAAAAAATATAAATCTATTTGGTTTTTTTTAAAAATAAAGTAAAGTATTCGAAGACAAAGTTAAGACATTCACATTAGTATTTCAAAACATAATTAAATATTGAAGTAGAAAATAAATAATAAAAATTAAATAAAAGATCCCTAAAAACCAAGATGAATAATTTCTACAACAATTATTGTCAAAAAAAAATTCTAGAACAACACAATTAATAAAGGATGTAAAAAATAATTAATAAATATTTTACATATTTAAAATTAAACATTGTACATAAATAAAGTATAAACAAAATATATTAAATAATTATATTTATACCTATTTATGTAAATAATAATAAAAAAATCATAGGATTAGGCTCACCACTCAATTTACAATTCATCTACAAAGAAATTGAGACTGAGCCCTAGTAAACATATATATATATATATATATATATATATATATATATATATATATATATATTTGTGATGATTGACCTGCAAGAAATTCTCCAGCAAGCTCAAGAAGTACTGGGTTATTTGGACCAAGATCAATCAAGTGTATTCTCCCAATCTCTCGAGTTGACCCACTCTATCTGAAGACCCTCCAAGGGTCCTTATTCTCCATATAAATGCACACTATGGGTACCTCAAGTTGGTTCATGTTCTTTGCTTTTGTTGTTGAAGAACATGGCATAACCCAATAAAGAGAGAAAAAATAAATTGAGTGAATCTGAAAAATGTGCAATTGATTGAAATAATAAAGCGATTATATGAAGCCATCCGTGTGGTTTATATACAAGTAACTAACTTGAAACTAATCAATAACTAAACTAGCTATATTTTTAACATTTACTCTATCTTTCTTTATGATTCTGAAACTGACTTGAGTATTAGAATATCCTTGTTGGTACCTTACCGTGCCTTGGACTAATAAATCCCATTGTTCACTCAAACAGTCTCGAGCTCACCCACTCAAGTATAGGATAAGATCTTGTTAGGGAATGCACCAGATTAGTCAAATTGTAATCGTAGTCAAATAATATTGTTAGATCGAGTTAGAGATTGGTTCGAGAGAGATAGTTAGAATGTGTGAGAGGTTAAAGTGTTAACTCTCTTCTATATATCTTATACACAATACCATTGTAATTCATCTAACCTACCCAATACAATCATACTCTCAGATTCTCTCAATTGTTCTTTTTCTCTTTTAAATAGCTCGATACCTTTATGGTGGTATGAGCTCAATCCATGAGCTCAACTTAATCAATGGCGTCCCAAGCCACAATATAGTCACTATCCACCTGTTTCCAGCTCCTACTGGTGAAAAATTTCCTCATGGAAGCAAAAGCCATAGAACCATCAAAGGATTAAAACTTCATAAATTCATCAATGAATCTCTCAAAGGAGGAATGCCAATTACGTTTTCTCAATGATGCAAATGAAGCATCTGGAAAAACAGTGATGGTCGAATCTTAAGGCCGACAAGATCAACTAATCTTACATGGCTTTTAGCTTCTTGTCTTCGAACTTGCATACTTAATGGTAAGGTGCAAGCATAGCTTTTGGATATGGAAAAAGATAGGTGTTCTTTGCTTTGCAAACCCAGAGCTAAGGTGAGTCAACTAAATCAAAGCTCAAAAACATCAAGAAAACAAGTAGCCTTAATGATTTTCTATTATCAATGAAAAGATAGTTCATACTCTAGTACACTGAGGCTCTCACCAAAGATGAAAATGAACATAGACAAGTGATTCTTGATGGCTTATCCAGGAATATGATCCAATTGTAGCTTCCATTCTATCAAGAACCGATCCACACACCATACCTAAAATTGAAGCATCACCATGACAATAGAAGAAAGATTTGAAAAGCATAAGAAACTTGATGCATTTGAATGCAAGATATGCAAGAAAACTGTTGCAAACACAACCCGAATAAACCTCAATGCCAACTTTGTGATAGTATTGCCAGCATTGAATTTGTTGTCACAGTTTAACATCAAGTACCAAGGCAATGGTACCAGCTCCTCCTCACAAAACGACTCATGTTTCATGACAAATGTAACACCCTGCACATGACTAACTCAATTTCATAATAACATATTAAAATAAAATAATAATTGCTGGTTTGTTTTCGGAAAATTCTCCTGTAATTCCTCTATAGGTCATGAAAGTGGGTATAAAATTATTCTTGCGGTTGTGGTAAAACTTAAACCTATTTTTAAATAATAACACTACATTTTCATCTATCATTGAATAGGTTCTGGTCCTATATATAAAATTTTGTCACGACTCAAACCTAAGCTGTGATGGGTGCTCAGGCTTAATCCTAACTTTGAGCCTATTTATTTTTGAAATGTATTATATAAAAAAGATAGAATTTTACAAAAATTTGATGAGTGTCCTCTTTAATTCCAACATCCCAAAATAAAAACACCTTGCAAAAATATTTATATTTTCATCCAAGAAGTTCCAATCATGCAAAATACATCAAGATGGTGTTATTCCAAAATATTCACATCAACAAACTATACATGACCAAAAGGAAAATCTTAGATTTCCATCAAAAGAAAAAAGCTCTCCGAGCCATAAACATTCATTCAAAATAAAGGCTCTTCGAGCCATACTCATACATACTATCGTAAATCTACAACGTCTCAAAAACCTAGCCGATCGTTCTAAAAGTTATTTTGTGGGAAGACTCCCACGATTCTCATCATTATAACCGCAGTGTCGACGTCGACATCTTCAAGAGTAGGAACTAATGTCCCTGGTGAAGTCGAAATCCTCTTTTCATCATCGCAGTCATGCATCAAGGTGCAACACAAGACCACACAAAATATAGTGCAAAGGTGAGTTTCCAATATATGAGTTTTATAAGATAACCACATGCACGACACACAAGAAATCATATACACATATACATGTTCATAACAACATAAGTTTTCATAATAAAGCAAAATGTTTGTCAATGGGTTTCATACCCCAAACATCGTCATTTATAAAAGATTAATGGCACTTCACAGTTTTAACATCTAATCTTTATACCTAATCTCCCAAAGATTCACTCACCAAATAAATGGTGATCGAGGCTTTTGCATGGCACATTGTCAACGAAAAGACAATGGTCAACACAATACATGTCACACTTCGTCCAACTTCTTGGTACAATGGTCACACGTATTATGACACACCGTCCGAACTCCCGGCACAATGGTCAACACAATATATGGCACATCGTCCAAAACTCTAAACGCGATGGTCAACACGATACATGGCACATCGTCCCAAAACTCTAAACGATGGTCAACGAGAACAAATGGCACATCGTCCATTAACGAACAATGGTCAACTTTAAATGGACATTGTCCATTAAAGCACAATAGTCAAGTGAAACATGAGTATCACCATGATACCATGACTAACAAATACATCGTGACATGAATATCATCAAGATACCATGATTAACAAATACATCAAGACATGAATATCATCAAGATACTCATCAATCATTCTTTCACCAAAACATTACTCAAATATGATGATTTCCAATATCTACTTCCACTTCCTTAAATAAAATCCCTTAAACCTTTCCTCAAGCTTTTTAAGCTTTTATCTTTAATTGGCACTTACACGCCAGACTTCATCAATCAATCAACCAAACAAATAATCCTATACAACACAAGTTGTAGCAGCATCAATGGATAACCAAATTACTCAATGAATCCCATCAAATCACACAACCAATTAGAAACTAAATAATTAAAAAACCACGGAACAACCACGTAGATAATTTTCAGACACACCAAAATAGCATTTATTATCTAACTCCTTGGGAACTCCTAAACATCAAACGAAATCTTCTGCCATGAAGAGTTGTCCCAGATCCGGCCTTATCCCACAATTCCAAAGTAATACTTATACCACGTTCCCACAAAACATCACAATACAAGTCAAGTTTTGAAAATTTCCTTCTAGCTCACTAGGAGTGATTTTGACCTTAATAGGAAAAAATGGGTTAGGGTTTTTTTAGACCTAAACTCAGCCCAAGCATCAATAAGACCTCAAGGAGCTTAAACAAGTATAATTTCACTTTGAAACTGAAATCAAAATCTTAGAGTTAGGGTTTCATAATTAATTTGGGGATTTTCAACTAGAAGAGATTAGGGTAAAACACTTCCCAAGGTGAAAAGGAAGGAGGAGATAGAGGTTCTCAGATGTCCGGCGCGGTGGCAGCGAAGGTGGCGCGGCTTAGGACGGCGGTGGAGCTCCATTCATGTGACAACCCACAACCAAACAAGAACAAGCCTTAGACAAGAAGAGAAAAGCTCCATGAACGGCGAAGAACCTCCATGATCGACGGTCAGAGAAGCTCTCCGCGGCGAGAGGGTGGCGCTCCCCCACGCAAACAACGGTGACGCCGGTCGCAGCTCCAAGCGGCGCGTGCAGGGACGCGAGCTGGTAGTTTTCCACTTCGAGCGGTGGCCGAGGTGGTCCCATGTGGGCGGGGCGCGGTTGATGGTTAAGAGAAGGAGGGAGAAGATTTTCAAAGTTTTGAGAGAACTGAGATGTATTTTTTTGCTGAAGTAGGAAAGAAAAGAACGTGAATGGGAAGGAGATAAGGAAAGGTTGTCATGGTGCATTTCCTGACCAAGGGGAAGGGACTTATATTTTCATTTTCTTGGTGAGTAAGCACAAAATGAGTGTTTGAGATTGATTCTAAAAAAGTAGAATTATGTTGATGCATTGAATGTAAAATGATGAGTGAGAAAAATATGATTTGAGAATGTGAATTAGAGTAACGTTTGATAGTTGAGTTGATGTTGTAAAATCGATGATCCATAAATTAATCACAGTTAATTTTAAATAAGCATATTTTCAAAGAATGTAAAAAATTAAATAGAGGGTAAAATATGAAAATAATTTTCTTTCAATCATATTATTTAAAATATTTTTGAAATTAATCATAATAGTAGTGATAACGAATATGTTGTCAATTTGCATGAATCTGTGAGAATAAGTCGGTCTTGCCTTGTCTCCCGATAAAATAAATTTAAAGGAGTAAGTAAAATTACTCCCAGAATAAGCGTCATGAAATAAACAAAATAAATATCAAAAATAATTATTATTCCAATAAAATAATATAGCAGGATATATTTACCAATGAAAAAGCAGTGTTAAGCGAGATATTATAACAAAATGGCAGTACAGTAGTAGCGAAAGACAGGAAGATGATCCTACAAACCAGCATTAATGGGGTGCGAGGACATTGTATGATCCATCTTGGAACCCAAGATCAGACATTGCAACCTAATGCTCAATTCAATGAGAAGTAAGTAAATGCAGGGGCATATTCAAGCCCAATTCCATAACTCACTAAGATGATCTTGACATGAATCAGATCCAAAAAGTAGCGTAAAACCTGCAATCTCGTCAACGGAGAGCTGAATGGAATAAGGTATCACTGCTGATCAACAAGTCGGCTTGCCCTTCCTGAGCGGAGATGCCGTGGGACGCAAGTGGTATTTGGTAAAGCCATAGCCCTGATGGTTTCCATTAAAAAGCACAAATCAAGGTTGGTGGCGAAGGGCTTTCCTCAAAAGAGGCTTTGATTTTTAGAAACTTCGTCTATAGTCAGCCCACAGCTATTGGTGGTCTACCGTGCTATCTCGGAAGTGGCTTATTAAGGAAGATAGATCATGAGCCTTACTAAAATGGGGACCTCAACAGGGTAACCATGACTCGATCGCTGGTTTTGTTCAAGTGGTATTCCACTACTACTGCCGGATAGAATAAAGCATATAAGCAAAGCCATGCCCGGAGGCCTAGTACCAAAGTTGCACGACATCCCAGCCCCAACCACCTGGCATGAACCAGGAAGTGTGACATCTCTGCTCACCAAGTTCAGCCAGACTCAATCTCCCGAGTTTGGTTTTGGCTACGTTGATGATATAATCCAACAGTACTCACTATTTACCGTCGATGGGTTGATTAGCTCCCTTCATGCTAAAATTCCTCTTAAGGACCTTGATGATCTCATTCACTCTTGGTATCAAAGTGCAGCGATCTTCATCGGCTCGATCCATGTAGGCAAACAAATTACATGATGATCTATTAAAGAAGGAAAAATATGCTCACAAACCAGACTATAACCACCCCAGTAGTTCCTAATGTTAAGCTCACACCTCATGACACTGTAATTGAGAAAATCCCAAGCGGTACGTATCAGTTGTTGGTGGAATCAATATTTGACAATCGCTAGACCCAATCTCTGTCAATAAACAAAGTGTGTCAACTTATGCATGCCCTTAATGAGTCAAATTTATTAGTTAAAATGAGTTAGTGACTATTAGATCGATTAAATTGAAGTTCTGAGTTAGATTAGAATGTGTGAGCTTAAAGTGTTAACTCTCTACTTATATATATATTATGCAGTACCATTGTAATTTTATCCGAACATACTCAAATACGATCAAACTCCACGGATTCTCTCTCAATTGTTCTTTCTCTCTTTTTGCCACAATTTAAAACTCAACTATTTTATAATTTAGTTTTCAATATTTATTTTGGTAAGCTTGCGAGAAGAGAAGAAACGGTCCACGTGAGTAGGAGGTGTGTAATGTTAATGAGAAACTGTACACCCGTTGCTAAATCGAATGGCTACTTTTAGTCTAATATTGTTTTAACTAAAACCACAACAAGTTGCTGTCTGCTCGATCAGTAGAAGCGCAAGGCTCTTAACTGTGAGTAAGTGAGTTGGAAGCTCGGTGTGATGCATTACTTTATTTTTTCTTTCTTTCAGTTAACGTCGCATCGTTGAATCGAGTTAAAATATCTTTTTCACGACTCCTAATGTCACACATTAAATGTTGTATGTTCACACCAAAGCCCATAAATTAAGCCATAACAAGGCATTGCTCATGCTCGATCGGTGAAGCGCAAGGCTCTAAACTGTGGTATGGGTGAGCTCCATGATCGGCGGATTCTCCCATCAGTTTAATTTCTTTCTTTAAATTTACCATACCAGGTGAATCGAGTTAAAACTATCTTTTGACATCCACGTGTCACATTGAAGAATTATTAGTGTATTTGCAAAACCCGTAAATTAAGCCTGGTGGTAGAGAACCTCTACTCGCCGAACAGGCAGAAAATAATAATAATAATTTTGAATTTAAATTAATTTAATCAGGTGGCTTCTAATAAGGGGGGAGTAAGTCCTGCAGCGGGCAGAGCAAAAATAACCATTAGATATATCAATTAAATAATTGGAGGGTTAAGATTAAGAATTGTTGGAAATGATTAAACAGGCTATAACAAGAAATCAAAATGATCACCTTCTCCTCCTCACATCCCATCCCACCTCCCGAAACTAGACTGAGATCAGACACACGTTTTCTTTTCCATCCAAATACCACGCACCATGGTACCATTGCTCCCCATAGAAATATCCATATTTCTTCATAATGTATACAACTAATATTTCTTCCCGGCATTCAGGAGTTACGGATCTAGTCACCTACCAAAAATCCAACATTACAATGTCCATCAAAATCAACGTTAGCTCCACAGATTTGTTACATATCGAGAAGGTTTTCACATTTTTTTAGTGTTTTTTTATACTAATGGGAAAAGGCAGTGATTTTTGTGATTACTGGTAACAATATATATTTGAATTTAATTTAAAATTATGCCATGTGATGTACGTATGATAAGAGGTAGATGCTTACTATAGAAAATATGGATAAGTTGCAAACGTCCCACTGAGATTCTGAGGAACTTTGAGGGTCTCTGCCTCACAAATGCCCCAAGGCCCAGATTCCACTAAATTCTCAATATCCCTCCTCGGCCTCTATCTTCTATTTGTAAACGACATACTTATTCGCTAACTACTTCCTAGCTATAACCCATTTAACCCTAGCAACTTGAATTAACTAACTTTAACGTGATATCTTAATAGCGCCAAAAACTTTACTTGTCCCACAGGTGAATAGAAAATAGTCTCTTAAAGAACAATTTTCTTGGGTCCGCACTGGAAGCATGAAATCCGGTAGTTATTTGTCATCTAAAAATTTCTACACGGGATCCATTGTTGCCATGCGAATTCCATGGGAAAGGACCAATGTCTCCTATTTTTTCCCTTTGGACCATTTTCATTAGGTCTTTGAGCGCGAACAATTGGAAATACTTTGATAAATGGGCCATCAATCAATGAAGAATTTGATTAATTGAAAGTGGACACATAACGACACTCACAGTACCCCATTTAGCTACTCGGAGATTTGGGCCAGGCCCATTAAGTCCTAAAATTGACCCGACTACAAAATGGCAATCCTACGGCTTTTTGTGCACCTCATGTGTCTCTGCTTCCCTAACATCCACCCATACCTCGTGGTACAAACGGTATCCGGTAAGGAGGTTTAGGCGCGGTGGCCTAATCGGACCTCGTGCCTCGAGTCGCCATCATCAGCGGTGCTCGACTTAGTGTTCGACACGCGTGATCTCGCCATTGTCATAGCTGAGTCGCAATCAGTCTTAACGTAAGCATCCAAGACCGACAGTTAGGAGGGTATCTGTAGGAAGTATATCACCCTCGATCGTCCATATCAGTAGATGGTCCCTATGGTTAGAGTTCCCCATGTATTCCCATACTACTCTATAAGCTATTATGTTATTTTCTTGGTCTCCTCGCCCACGTCCATATGAAGATTTAGTGTCGCGTGCTGGGGATGGTGCAGGCCGCTATTCTCCAAATTTATGTGGTCATGACCATTGTTACATCCTCCACCATCGTTTACCGAATCCCGGATCAGAGGGTGGTTAAGTGGTAGGTTTCTTGCAAGAATCCCGTGCAATGGCCTTAAATCCCGGTTGTTATATTGGACCAGATATGTATCATTACCTCTACTCATGACCTCACCCCTCATCTTGAAGTCCCATTTAAACTCTGCCAGTCGACTGCTCATTTTTTGCTTAAACATTGTGTTTTGATTCTTGATTCCCAGATCCTTCACCCTAAATCTTCGGCAGTGTATCCCCCGTTTATTCCGACAGCCCTATCGTGGCTTCTATCAACCTAAGATCTTGATTCTACGATGTCAGACCATCAGCGTGCATGTGACTAACTCTCACTCTGTCAAGAAAAATTTCATTCTTCTCCTCGGCTTAGCGGCATTTGGTTCGTGTGCTTTCTGTTTGAATGAGATGGACCTGGACCATCCTCCTTTGTACTTCCCCCCAGTCTTACTTCCCTTTTGGATTCTTAGCAACTTCCTCTATTACTTTCTTTCTTCTTCATGCCTCCTTTGAGTAAGAAAAAAGGTTCCATGCTCAGTTATTTTTGGCTTTTCACTCGGTTTTCACTGATCTTAAAAAGATGATACTTATTGTACTTTTCCGCATCCAGTTTAAAGCTGATGTTTAAATATATTTTAACAGGTTTTCACTAACCGATATAGAAAGATCATTATCAATGGGTAACCTATTGGAAATATCACTTTCCGTATAGTTTATTTAAAGCCGATGTGGAAATTAGACACCCACGGGTTTACAAAGTCGATGACTTACGTCAGTTTTCTAAAAATCGATCTGAAATTTGCTCCACATTGGTTTTTAATAGAAGGGGAAGAAATTGAAAGATTTCACTCGGTTTTTGTAGTCACGTATAAGTCTAATTTTTTAAAAACTCTTTTTGTACATTTCTATCATTCATTTTCCTGTTTGAGTAAACCAGATCAATACGAACAACATATTCTAAATATTCTCAGCACAATCACTTTTTGTACAACAAAAACCACTAAATTAATATATCCCGAATTTTTACAAACAATACATATATGCGTTCGAGTTATGTATTGAACATGAAAGATAATTAAAGGCAAAAAACTACATGATATATTAGAGATTTCATATCAAAATACATATGATGGAGTCAAAAGTACACTATAGCTATCGCATTAAGTTTCCAAACTAACTACATATAACAAACTATGGTTGATGCACTTAAGAGAAAAAAGTTGCCCCGACCTCCTTATGGTGTTGATGTCGGAATGAGATAATGGAGTTGTTGTTGGAATGTATGCAGAGTTTAATTGGACAAGATTATATCTTTTTAAGTAATAAACTAACGTAAAGTATATAACGAATCTATATATTTAACTATATTTGTTCACCAGTTAACATTTACCAAATGCCATCTTTATTGGTCACAGGAGGAGATATTTGAACATCACCCCATCATAATATCCACATTCCCGTGATCACGTTGTATAGATACGTCCAAATAAACGCAATTAGAATGTGGGAATGAAATAGAAATCCCAATAATTATCTTGCATACGAAGAGTTAGAAGTAATAAATATTCTTAGCTAAGGAGATAATCCATCTGATGGCGCCTTTCACCATACGACATGGTGCGTTAATAGAATTATCATGACAAAATAAACATCAATTAAAGTATATCCAATAGATTTTAGATAATTAAAACAGTTAGCATCCCAGTTATAAAGTATTTTAATCGTTACATTTGAAGTGATTGTTTTAGTTCGATGAGTAATTACCAATTAAAGGAGAAGACACACGAGCCGTTCATCACAGGGTACAAGATCAACAATTGCCAGTAGCAGTATATTGCGGAATAATTGTGAGCTAAGGCATATATAGGTGTAATTAAATAAGCGGTACTTACTTACGGAGATAAGGTCGCGAGGTAGAATTGAAGTGATCGTCTTAGCAAGTATATCACGTGGTGATGGTGAAGGTCTTGATGCTAAGGAGATCACACTGAATGAACATGTGATCAATGAACCCACATTAGGAGAGATTACCAGTAAAACTAACATACGATGGAGATACCTATTATATTGATAAAACATGTTAATTATCATAGTATTTAATAAATTTAATTAACTTACAAATAAAATGTACTTTAACAGTATACAACGATAAGTGTGCTAAACTAGCCATTTCTTTGTGGTCCGATCTCCATAGTTCAATGGGATATACAATTTAAACCGTAATTTGGCATCATATTCGAAACTTACCAAGGCTGCGTCATTCTCCATGGTAACAAGCCCGTATAGCCAGGAAGTTTAAAAACATCACCGGTCTTTTTTGATCCCACTAAACAACAAGGATATATATTAATAATCACGGGTAAGTTATTTATTCGTAATTAATTAAATGGTCAGAATGAAATACCTTGGCGAGACAGGAGACATCTCTAGTCTTACTGGATCAGCCTTTTAAATGGAATATCCCATTTCTTGATATGTAGAATAAAAATAAAGGCATTATCTTTAAACAATAATAAATAAAGTTCCAACTAATGAATATAGAAAAACCCAACTAACTGAATACCCGGATGCAACAAGAAAGTAGGCCAATCTTCTTGGCCGAGGGGATGAAGTCAGGGCACGACCCAGTTGTTTGAACCTCCTCGGTAGGCGCGAGGGACTCGAGCATCAACATCTCGAATAATCTCAGCTAGCACCCTCACGATCATCGGTAATAACGATGGTGTATGGTATTACCCTAAGATTATTATGTGCCACCCGGTACCATAGCGGCGATCCGCAATGATCATCCAACACTCGACCTCTTTATCCGGTCGTGCGTCATCATCATCATCATCATCATCCATACATCATCATAAACTCATCATCATCATACGTCCCCATCATCATCATCATCATCATCATCCTTCATCATCATGTCATCATCCATCATCACCATCATCATCATTTTCCGAGTGATGGGAGATCACATAATTACTTAGTGCTCACATGGATGAAAGGTTGATGCGGGTGTCATTTGTT
>JAUPTC010000571.1:0-43375 GCA_030762895.1 Sophora flavescens
AAGGTGGTTGATGACAAATCCATGGGAACATGTGTCCCTCAATAGACAGTACTATTCACCAGCAATGCAATCATACAGGCCTATCCTTGCAAACACACCATAAGATAGAGCAGAATTTATTGATGGACGTAACCCCTCAAAAAACTTTTATTTCTTTGAAAAGAAGAAAATACAATGTCTCCCGTCTAACAGAATTACATCAAAAAGTTTTAAAGTCTTCCTTTGAACTCCGCTTTCAGCAAGACTTCTACAATACTTCATGGAGCGAACTATTTTTGGAGGTATTGTAGATCTCGTCATTCAAAGTGAGTTTCTGGACTTCAGTCATTTTCTCGAGTGACCTACAAACCGATAGGTATGGTATTGCAACTTCCCCGAGAGGTGTTCATATTCTTTCTTCCAAGCATCTCTCACACCAAATCTTTGTGCCACGGGATTCCCTGCCTTCTAGCCATTCTTCCCGTTGTCTCGATCTCATCCTCACATTGTCAAGCTTCCCTTTCGAACATCCTGAAATGACTGACAACGCCGCTGCCTTTCTCTCATTTTTTCAATGATTCGCGCATAGTCGTCATCTCAAGATCTCCAACCTTCAATGAGTGCAGGCGCTCAGCATCCGTTAAGGCTTCTTGTGAGATCCTATGCTTTCCCTCCTCCAACATCTGGATTGTCCGAATTGCACCCAATTTTGCCCCAAGTCTTCTTTTCTTTGAAGATTTGTGCCAACGCCTTTTGACCCTCTATCCTTGCTAGTAATCCTGAACTTCGACTCTTTCATATTCCCTTCCTTGCTCTTCACTGGAGCCGCAAGCTTCATATGCATCGGCACATTCATCTTTCAAATGTTCTATCCCTCATGTTTAACTTCTGGATTCGGTGTGGCGAGCGCCGCCAATGGTGATTTGATCTCTGCTTTCATTCTTTTTCTCTAGCACTCCTATCCGGCCATCATAACCTCTCGATCTTCTTTAACATTTCTGCTTCCATCATGGGATTTTCATCTTCTGCGAGATTGGTCTCAAAATAACACGGTTGTCTTTCCTCGTTTTTCCATGCCTCAGTTTTTAGTACGAGAAATAATTTATATTGATCCTTAACTTATTAGATTCAGCTTCTCCATGTTGCTCTCATGGATCTAATAATATTGTTGTAGTCTTATTTAACCCCTCCCTACAAGAAACGAAATTCCATTCCAAACACTTCTTCAAGTGGTTCCCGCTGAGTCCATTTCAACCGTCGAATCAAAAGGGCCGAGAATATGACACGCA
Source organism: Sophora flavescens (assembly GCA_030762895.1). Taxonomy (NCBI): domain Eukaryota; kingdom Viridiplantae; phylum Streptophyta; class Magnoliopsida; order Fabales; family Fabaceae; genus Sophora; species Sophora flavescens. The sequence goes on from JAUPTC010000571.1 coordinate 1,269, forward strand.
ACCCCTGGTCCCATCAAAGGAATATTCGAGAAATTCACAACAAGACGACTGTATTTCCTTTATACCAAGGACACATCCACAAAAACCTTCAATCAACCTTAACAAATTCTTGTCTCCACCATCGGGTTCAGGCGCTTTATCGAAACGGACGGAATCTCCTAAAAAGGTCATCAACCCACCAACATAATTTCGAGCACACGTGAGTCACGATCCAAACATACAACATTTGTGCACAACATCGTAATTTGCCTTGTTGACTTTCATGGCAAACTTGAAATGATAGGAATGTTTCGCTAAAATTATGAAAAGGGATTCACAAGATATTTTTAGACTTAGTAGGGAGAGAATCTAAGGTTACGAATTCACCATAACCGGCATAAAGGGGAAAACTACCATAAATGGTTAAAGCTACCACTCGCTTGAAGATAACCCAATTATTTTGTCGGGCGAGTTCCTCGGAGATAAACTTCAAGGAACTTCGCTTCATCTTCCTGACTCTTTTTTTTTTCCATTTTGTCCGATGGCTTGGGTAGAATTCCCAACAACGGCAACCTTCCCATCACTAACATGCCGGTCAAATAGAAATAAAACACGAGACTCCCTTGGAAGAGGCATCCGTAGCATGTATGCATATTCTTCATAGGTCGGTGTCGATCCACCTTTGCACCAAACACTTCACCCTCGGGTTCCAATATTGGGCTAAAGCACCAAGCTCAAAGCATCTATCTTTATGTGTAATAAGTCCAAATCTTCCTATACTTACAAACTCTGAACATACTTCTTTTGGCATCAAGCGAACGATTTCCATTAAAGTTTCACATCATGATTTTCACATCAATTCTAATATTCTTTTTGTGCCAATTGCATTACAGAGTTAGCATTTTGCTCCACATAATGTGATAGACGTATTTCCTCCACAAAAAGAATCCTAAAAATATATATAATATTTTTCAAAAAGTAAAAAAAAATAATAATAATAAAAATAATAAATTAAAGCAATATATATATATATATATATATATACATATATATATATATATATATATAGTAGTAATTTTATTTATTTTATTAACCATTTGTTAAAACACAAAGGAAATGAAGTAAAAATAAATAAATAAAACAAATAGAAAAACACAAGGGAGATATGGCACGCTCCAAGTGTCTTAGTGAGTGTAGGGGCCTAATCAAATGTACCTATGATGACAACTTCTAAGTCGAGCGGCCACTAAGTCAATTTAGTAGTATAAACTTTAGGACGGGTCTAGACTTCTAAAGGTCATGGTCCCAGATTGCCCTTGTCAAGGACCTAGTTCATGAACCTAATCACAAGTAGGGATAAACCCTCCAGGATGATTAGTCCATGACACTAGTAACAACTGAGTGGTGAGTCAACAAATATCGAGAGAGGCACTAGGCCTGCAATGACAATGTCGAGTCACCGCCAATTCTTAGGTCCCACAAGCTCGGTATAGAGCTGAAAGTGTGTGAAAATGAGAAGGTGTTGTGTGTGCTGGAGGCATACAAACTTCGTACAATCCAAAACTACTTGAACCTGAAAGACAAGCAAACAACGAATACCATGGTCTTCTATCCTAGTGTAAAATGATTATTAAAGCGAAAAGGAATCAACAAAATAAAATAAAAATAAAAATAAAAATAAATAAAAATAAATAAATAAATAAATAAATAAGATAAAAGAAAACAATAAAAGGGGTAAACAATAAATACCAAAAATGACAACTCATTACTTAGGTCATCTCTAAATTTCCCAGTGGAGTCGCCATCCGTTGCTCGTGCAGACCGGAGAGAAAACAGCAGGCGTCGCTGACGGCGAACAATGAGGCCACTGCCGAGGCCGAGATGGTAGTGATCCGGTCCGGGCGAGCTGCGGTGGTGAGGTAATGAAGGGCGCGCGAGGAGGGAAGGAAGAGACCAGATCCAGTCGTGGTGTGCGTGGGGTCCGAGTCGCGCGAGGTGGTGGAGCTTGGAAGATGAGAGGTGGTGGACTCGCAGAGGAAAGGAGAAGATGAAGTTTGAAGGGAGAGTGATTGGTTTGATGGATGAAGGAAGAAGGTAGGAAAGAAAATGAGATCTGAAAAAACTAGTTCCCGGTGAAGAAGAAGAAAACTACGAAAAAAACATAAAAGAATGGGAAGAGGAAGGCCAACCAAGAAAACGGATCCTTTTACGATCTGTGTTATGCTTTTTATAATGCCCATTCCTCTCATCTTGATCCTAAAATCCCGCCCAAGATTAGGATTGCTATCCGATCCTAAAAATATGTCCAAGATCTCGATTTGAAAATTAAATTCAAATTCAAAATAAAGTGGTTGCTAGGGATGATGATGATATGGTTTTAATCATTTTATTATTTTTATTTTTATTTCCTTTGCAAAATTTTTTTATTTTATTATTATTATTATTATTTTTATTATTATTTTTTTTTGAAATTTTTGGTGAACCCGGTCAATTGGGGTGTTCACATGGGCTCCAATAGGATCAAAGAAGTACAAATTGGCCCGGATAGGTCCTATATGACCTAAAAAGTCCATTTGGGGCTCTATTAGGATCAAACAGGTCCATTTGGGCTCCATTAGGACCAAAGAAGTACAAATTGGCCAGTTAGGTCCTTTATGACCTAAAATGTCCACTGGGCACTATTAGGTTCAAACAAGTCCATTTTGGCCGAGATAGGTCCTATATGACCTAAAAAAGTCCATTTGGACTCTATTAGGATCAAACAAGTCCATTTGGGCTCAATAGGACCAAAGAAGTACAAATTGGCTCGATTAGGTCCTATATGACCAAAAAAGTGCATTTTGGCTCTATTAGGATCAAACAAGTCCATTTGGGCTCCAATAGGACAAAGAAGTACAAATTGGCCCAGTTAGGTCCTATATGACCTAAAAGTCCATTTGGGCTCTATTAGGATCAAACAAGTCCATTTGGGCTCCAATAGGACCAAAGAAGTACAAATTGGCTCAGTTAGGTCTATATGACCTAAAAAGTCCATTTGGACTCTATTATGGTAAAACAAGTCCATTTGGGCTCCAATAGGACCAAAGAAGTACAAATTGACCCAGTTAGGTCCTATATGACCTAAAAAGTCCATTTGGGCTCTATTAGGATCAAACATATCCATTTGGGCTCCAATAGGACCAAAGAAGTACAAATTGACCCGATTGGGTCCTATATGACAAAAAAAGTGCATTTTGACTCTATTAGGATCAAACAAGTCCATTTGGGCTCCAATAGGACCAAAGAAGTTCAAATTGGCCCGTATAGGTCCTATATGACCTATAAACTCCATTTGGGCTCTATTAGGATCACACAAGTCCATTTGGGCTCCAATAGGACCAAAGAAGTACAAATTGGCCCGATTAGGTCCTTTATGACCCAAAATGTCCATTTGGGCTCTATCCAGGATCAAACAGTCCATTTGGGCTCCATTAGGACCAAAGTAGTACAAATTGACCCAGTTAGGTCCTTTATGACCTAACAAGTCCATATGGGCTCTATTAGGATCAAACAAGTCCATTGGGGCTCTATTAGGAACAAATAAGTCCATTTGGGCTCCATTAGGACCAAAGAAGTTCAAATTGGCCCAATTAGGTCCTATATGACCTAAAAAGTCCATTTGGGCTCCACTACGATCAAACAAGTCCATTTGGGCTCTATTAGGATCAAACAAGTCCATTTGGGCTCCATTAGGATCAAACAAGTCCATTTTTGGCTCCATTAGGACCATAGAATTACAATTGGGCCGTTTGGGGCAATTGGCCCAATTAGGTCCTAAATAGTTTATTTGTGCTCTATTAGGATCAAAGAAGTCCATTTGGCTCCATTAGGACCAATGAAGTACAAATTGGCCCAGTTATGTCCTATTTGACCTAAAAAGTCCATTTGGGCTCTATTAGGATCAAACAAGTCCATTTGGGCTCCAATGGGACCAAAGAAGTACAAATTGGCCCAGATTAGGTCCTATATGACCTAAAAGTGCATTTTGGCCTTAATTGGGCTCAAACAAGTCCATTTGGGCTCCAATAGGACCAAAGAAGGACAAATTGGCCCGTTAGGTCCTAAATGACCTAAAAAAGTGTATTTTGGCTCAATTAGGATCAAACAAATCCATTTGGGCTCCAATAAGACCAAAGAAGTACAAATTGGCCCAGATTAGGTACTATATGACCTAAAAAAGTTCATTTGGGCTCCATTAGGATCAAACAAGTCCATTTGGGCTCCAATAGGACCAAAGACGTACAAACAGGCCCAGTTGGTTCCTATATGAACTAAAATGTCCATTGGGCTCTATTAGGATCAAACAAGTCCATTTGGGCTCCATTAGGACCAAAAAGTACAAATTGGACCAGTTAGGTCCTATATGACCTAAAAAGTGCATTTTGGCCTTAATATTGGGCTCAAACAAGTCCATTTTGGGCTCCATTAGGACCAAAGAAGTACAAATTGGCCCAGTTAGGTCCTATATGACCTAAAGAGTCCATTTGGGCTCTATTAGGTCAAACAATTCCATTTGGGCTCCATTAGGACCAAAGAAGTACAAATTGGCCCGATTAGGTCCTATATGACCTAAAACGTCCATTTGGGCTCTATTAGGATCAAACAAGTCCATTTGGGATCCAATAGGACCAAAGAAGTACAAATTGGCACATTGGGTTCTATATGACCTAAAAGCGCATTTTGCCTCTATTAGGATCAAACAAGTCCATTTGAGCTCTATTAGGATCAAACAAGTCCATTTGGGCACCAATAGGACCAAAGAAGTACAAATTGGCACAATTAGCTCCTTTATGACCTTAAATGTCCAGATGGGCTCTCTATTAGGGTCAAACAAGTCCATTTGGGCACCATTAGGACCAAAGAAGTACAAATTGGCCCGTAGTTAGGTCCTTACGACCTAACAAGTCGATTGGGCTCTATTAGGATCAAACAAGTCCATTGGGGCTCTATTAGGAACAAACAAGTCCATTTGGCCTCCAATAGACCAAAGAAGTACAATTGGCCCAGTTAGGTCCTATATGACATAAAAAGTGCATTTTGGCTCTATTAAGATCAAACAAGTCCATTTGGTCTCCAATAGTACCAAAGAAGTACAAATTGACCCAGTTAGGTCCTTTATGACCTAACAAGTCCATTTGGGCTCTATTATGATCAAACAAGTCCATTTGGGCTCCATTTTGACAAACGAAGTACACATGGTCACTGTTAGTTCCTATATGACCTAAATTGCCATTTAGGACCTATTAGGATCAAACAAGTCCATTTGGGCTCCAATAGGACAAAGAAGTACAAATTGACCTAGTTAGGTCCTATATGACCTAAAAAAGTCCATTTTGGTTCTATTAGGATCAAACAAGTCCATTTGGGCTCCAATAGGACCAAAGAAGTACAAATTGGCCAAGTTAGGTCCTATATGACCTAAAAAAGTCCATTTGGGCTCTATTAGGATCAAACAAGTCCATTTGGGCTCCAATAGGACCAAAGAAGTACAAATTCTTGGATTAGGTCTTATATGACCTAAAAAGTGCATTTTGGCTCTATTAGGATCAAACATGTCCATTTGGGCTTCAATAGGACCAAAAAAGTACACATTGGACCAGTTAGGTCCTATATGACCGAAAAAGCGCATTTTGCCCTTAATTGGGCTCAAACAAGTCCATTTGGGCTCCAATAGGACCAAAGAAGTACAAATTGGCCCAGCTTAGGTCCTATATAACCTAAAAAGTCCATTTGGGCTCTATTAGGTTCAAACAAGTCCATTTGGGCTCCATTAGGACCAAAGAATTACAATTGGGCCGTCGGGGCAATTGGCCCAATTTGGACCGAAAAGTCCATTTGGGATCTATTTGATCAAGCAAGTCCATTTGAGCTCCAATAGGACCAAAGAAGTATAAATTGGCACAGTTTAGGTCCTATATCACCTAACAAGTCCTTTTGGGCTCTATTAGTATCAAACAAGTCCGTTTGGGCTCCAATAGGACCAAGGAAGTACAAATTGGCCTAGTTAGGTCCTATATGACCTAAAAAGTCCATTTGGGCTCTATTAGGATCAAACAAGTCCATTTGGGCTCCAATAGGTCCAAGAAGTACAAATTGACCCAGTTAGGTCCTATATGACCTAAAAAAGTCCATTTGGGCTCTATTAGGATCAAACAAGTCCATTTGGGCTCCAATAGGACCAAAGAAGTACAAATTGGCACGGTTAGGTCCTATATGACCTAAAAAGTCCGTTTAGGCTCTATTAAGATCAAACAAGTCCATTTGGGCTCCAATAAGACCAAAGAAGTACAATTTGGCACAGTTAGGTCCTTTATGACCTAACAAGTCCATTTGGGCTCTATTAGGATCAAACAAGTCCATTTGGGCTCCAATAGGACCAAAGAAGTACAAATTGACCCAGTTAGGTCCTATATGACCTAAAAAGTCCATTTGGGCTCTATTAGGATCAAACAAGTCCATTTGGGCTCCAATAGGACCAAAGAAGTACAAATTGGCCCGATTAGCTCCTATATGACCTAAAAAGTCCATTTGGGCTCTATTAGGTTCAAACAAGTCCATTTGGGCTCCATTAGGACCAAAGAATTACAATTGGGCTGTTCGGGGCAATTGGCCCAATTAGGTCCGAAAAGTCCATTTGGGATCTATTTGATCAAACAAGTCCATTTGGGCTCCAATAGGACCAAAGAAGTATAAATTGGCACAGTTAGGTCCTTTATGACCTAACAAGTCCATTTGGGCTCTATTAGGATCAAACAAGTCCATTTGGGCTCCAATAGGACCAAAAAGTACAAATTGGCCTAGTTAGGTCCTATATGACCTAAAAAGTCCATTTGGGCTCTATTTGGATCAAACAAGTCCATTTGGGCTCCAATAGGACCAAAGAAGTACAAATTGACCCAGTTAGGTCCTATATGACCTAAAAAGTCCATTTGGACTCTATTAGGATCAAACAAGTCCATTTGGGCTCCAATAAGACCAAAGAAGTACAATTTGGCACAGTTAGGTCCTTTATGACCTAACAAGTCCATTTGGGCTCTATTAGGATCAAACAAGTCCATTTGGGCTCCAATAGGACCAAAGAAGTACAAATTGACCCAGTTAGGTACTATATGACCTAAAAAGTCCATTTGGGCTCCAATAGGACCAAAGAAGTACAAATTAGCCCAGTTAGCTCCTCTATGACCTAAAAAGTCAATTTGGGCTCTATTAGGTTCAAACAAGTCCATTTGGGCTCCATTAGGACCAAAGAATTACAATTGGACCGTTCGGGCAATTGGCCCAATTAGGTCCGAAAAGTCCATTTGGGATCTATTTGATCAAACAAGTCCATTTGGGCTCCAATAGGACCAAAGAAGTATAAATTGGCACATTTAGGTCCTTTATGACCTAACAAGTCCATTTGGTCTCTATTAGGATCAAACAAGTCCATTTGGGCTCCAATAGGACCAAAGAAGTACAAATTGGCCTAGTTAGGTCGTATATGACCTAAAAAGTCCATTTGGGCTCTATTAGGATCAAACAAGTCCATTTGGGCTCCAATAGGACCAAAGAAGTACAAATTGGCCCAGTTAGGTCCTATATGACCTAAAATGTCCAGTTGGGCTCTACTAGGATCAAACAAGTCCATTTGGGCTCTATTAGGATCAAACAAGTCCATTTGGACTATATTAGGACTTGTTTGATCCTATGACCTAACGAGTCCATTTGGGATCTATTAGGACCAAAGAAGTACAAATTGGCCCAGTTAGGTCCTATATGACCTAAAAAAGTCCATTTGGGCTCTATTAGGAGCAAACACGTCAAATTGGGTTCCAATAGGTTAAAAGAAGTACAAATTGGCCTAGTTAGGTCCTATTTGACCTAAAAAGTCCATTTGGGCTCTATTAGGATCAAACAAGTCCATTTGGGCTCCAATAGGACCAAAGAAGTTCAAATTGGCCCAGTTGGGTCCTATATTACCTAAAAAGTGCATTTTGGCTCTATTAGGATCAAACAAGTCCATTTGGGCTCCAATAGGACCAAAGTAGTACAAATTGGCCCGGTTAGGTCCTATATGACCAAAAAGTGCATTTTGGCTCTATTAGGATCAAACAAGTCCATTTGGGCTCCAATAGGACCAAAGAAGTACAAATTGGCCTGATTAGGTCCTATATGACCTAAAAAGTCCATTTGGGCTCTATTAGGATCAAACAAGTCCATTTGGGCTCCAATAGGACCAAAGAAGTACAAATTGGCTCAGTTAGGTCCTATATGACCTAAAAAGTCCATTTGGGCTCTATTAGGGTCAAACATGTCCATTTGGGGTCCAATAGGACCAAAGAAGTACAAATTGGCCCCGATATGTCCTATATGACCTAAAAAGTCCATTTGGGCTCTATTAGGATCAAACAAGTCCATTTGGGCTCCAATAGGACCAAAGAAGTGCAAATTGGCCCAGTTAGGTCCTATATGACAAAAAAAAGTGCATTTTGACTCTATTAGGATCAAACAAGTCCATTTGGGCTCCAATAGGACCAAAGAAGTTCAAATTGGCCCAGATAGGTCCTATATGACCTATAAACTCCATTTGGGCTCGAATAGGATCACACAAGTCCCTTTGGGCTCCAATAGGAGCCAACAAGTACAATTTGGCCCAGATTAGGTCCTTTATGACCTAAAATGTCCATTTGGGCTCTATCGGATCAAACAGTCCATTTGGGCTCCATTAGGACCAAACAAGTACAAATTGGCCCACTTATGTCCATTATGACCTAACAAGTCCATATGGGCTCTATTAGGATCAAACAAGTCCATTGGGGCTCTATTAGGAACAAACAAGTCCATTTGGGCTCCATTAGGACCAAAGAAGTTCAAATTGGCCCAATTAGGTCCTATATGACCTAAAAAGTCCATTTGGGCTCCACTACGATCAAATAAGTCCATTTGGGCTCTATTAGGATCAAACAAGTCCATTTGGGCTCCATTAGGATCAAACAAGTCCATTTTGGCTCCATTAGGACCATAGAATTACAATTGGGCCGTTTGGGGCAATTGGCCCAATTAGGTCCTAAATAGTTTATTTGGGCTCTATTAGGATCAAAGAAGTCCATTTTGGCTCCATTAGGACCAATGAAGTACAAATTGGCCCAGTTATGTCCTATTTGACCTAAAAAGTCCATTTGGGCTCTATTAGGATCAAACAAGTCCATTTGGGCTCCAATGGGACCAAAGAAGTACAAATTGGCCCAGTTAGGTCCTATATGACCTAAAAAGTGCATTTTGGCCTTAATTGGGCTCAAACAAGTCCATTTGGGCTCCAATAGGACCAAAGAAGGACAAATTGGCCCAGTTAGGTCCTAAATGACCTAAAAAGTGCATTTTGGCTCAATTAGGATCAAACAAGTCCATTTGGGCTCCAATAAGACCAAAGAAGTACAAATTGGCCCAGTTAGGTACTATATGACCTAAAAAGTTCATTTGGGCTCCATTAGGATCAAACAAGTCCATTTGGGCTCCAATAGGACCAAAGACGTACAAATAGGCCCGATTAGTTCCTATATGACATAAAATGTCCAGTTGGGCTCTATTAGGATCAAACAAGTCCATTTGGGCTCCATTAGGACCAAAAAAGTACAAATTGGACCAGTTAGGTCCTATATGACCTAAAAAGTGCATTTTGGCCTTAATTGTGCTCAAACAAGTCCATTTGGGCTCCATTAGGACAAAAGAAGTACAAATTGGCCCAGTTAGGTCCTATATGACCTAAAGAGTCCATTTGGGCTCTATTAGGGTCAAACCATTCCAGTTGGTGTCCATTAGGTCCAAATAATTACAAATTGGCACATTAGGTCCTATATGACCTAAAACGTCCATTTGGGCTCTATTAGGATCAAACAAGTCCATTTGGGATCCAATAGGACCAAAGAAGTACAAATTGGCACAGTTGGGTTCTATATGACCTAAAAAGCGCATTTTGGCTCTATTAGGATCAAACAAGTCCATTTGAGCTCTATTAGGATCAAACAAGTCCATTTGGGCACCAATAGGACCAAAGAAGTACAAATTGGCACAGTTAGCTCCTTTATGACCTTAAATGTCCAGTTGGGCTCTATTAGGTCAAACAAGTCCATTTGGGCACCATTAGGACCAAAGAAGTACAAATTGGCCCAGTTAGGTCCTTTACGACCTAACAAGTCGATTTGGGCTCTATTAGGATCAAACAAGTCCATTGGGGCTCTATTAGGAACAAACAAGTCCATTTGGCCTCCAATAGGACCAAAGAAGTACAAATTGGCCCAGCTTAGGTCCTATATGACCTAAAAAGTGCATTTTGGCTCTATTAAGATCAAACAAGTCCATTTGGGCTCCAATAGGACCAAAGAAGTACAAATTGACCCAGTTAGGTCCTTTATGACCTAACAAGTCCATTTGGGCTCTATTAGGATCAAACAAGTCCATTTGGGCTCCAATAGGACCAAAGAAGTACAAATTGGCACGGTTAGGTCATATATGACCTAAAATGTCCATTTGGACCTATTAGGATCAAACAAGTCCATTTGGGCTCCAATAGGACCAAAGAAGTACAAATTGACCTAGTTAGGTCCTATATGACCTAAAAAGTCCATTTTGGTTCTATTAGGATCAAACAAGTCCATTTGGGCTCCAATAGGACCAAAGAAGTACAAATTGGCCAAGTTAGGTCCTATATGACCTAAAAAGTCCATTTGGGCTCTATTAGGATCAAACAAGTCCATTTGGGCTCCAATAGGACCAAAGAAGTACAAATTGCCCAGCTTAGGTCTTATATGACCTAAAAAGTGCATTTTGGCTCTATTAGGATCAAACATGTCCATTTGGGCTTCAATAGGACCAAAGAAGTACACATTGGACCAGTTAGGTCCTATATGACCGAAAACGCATTTTGCCCTTAATTGGGCTCAAACAAGTCCATTTGGGCTCCAATAGGACCAAAGAAGTATAAATTGGCACAGATTAGGTCCTATATCACCTAAAAAGTCAATTTGGGCTGTATTAGGTTCAAACAAGTCCATTTGGGCTCCATTAGGACCAAAGAATTACAATTGGGCCGTTCGGGGCAATTGGCCCAATTTGGACCGAAAAGTCCATTTGGGATCTATTTGATCAAGCAAGTCCATTTGGGCTCCAATAGGACCAAAGAAGTATAAATTGGCACGATTAGGTCCTATATCACCTAAAAAGTCAATTTGGGCTCTATTAGGTTCAAACAAGTCCATTTGGGCTCCATTAGGACCAAAGAATTACAATTGGACCGTTCGGGGCAATTGGCCCAATTAGGTCCGAAAAGTCCATTTGGGATCTATTTGATCAAACAAGTCCATTTGGGCTCCAATAGGACCAAAGAAGTATAAATTGGCACATTTAGGTCCTTTATGACCTAACAAGTCCATTTGGTCTCTATTAGGATCAAACAAGTCCATTTGGGCTCCAATAGGACCAAAGAAGTACAAATTGGCCTAGTTAGGTCGTATATGACCTAAAAAAGTCCATTTGGGCTCTATTAGGATCAAACAAGTCCATTTGGGCTCCAATAGGACCAAAGAAGTACAAATTGGCCCAGTTAGGTCCTATATGACCTAAAATGTCCAGTTGGGCTCTACTAGGATCAAACAAGTCCATTTGGGCTCTATTAGGATCAAACAAGTCCATTTGGACTATATTAGGACTTGTTTGATCCTATGACCTAACAAGTCCATTTGGGCTCTATTAGGACCAAAGAAGTACAAATTGGCCCAGTTAGGTCCTATATGACCTAAAAAGTCCATTTGGGCTCTATTAGGATCAAACAAGTCAATTTGGGTTCCAATAGGTTAAAAGAAGTACAAATTGGCCTAGTTAGGTCCTATTTGACCTAAAAAGTCCATTTGTGCTCTATTAGGATCAAACAAGTCCATTTGGGCTCAAATAAGACCAAAGAAGTACAATTTGGCACAGTTAGGTCCTTTATGACCTAACAAGTCCATTTGGGCTCTATTAGGATCAAACAAGTCCATTTGGGCTCCAATAGGATCAAAGAAGTACAAATTGACCCAGTTAGGTACTATATGACCTAAAAAGTCCATTTGGGCTCCAATAGGACCAAAGAAGTACAAATTAGCCCAGTTAGCTCCTCTATGACCTAAAAAGTCAATTTGGGCTCTATTAGGTTCAAACAAGTCCATTTGGGCTCCATTAGGACCAAAGAATTACAATTGGACCGTTCGGGGCAATTGGCCCAATTAGGTCCGAAAAGTCCATTTGGGATCTATTTGATCAAACAAGTCCATTTGGGCTCCAATAGGACCAAAGAAGTATAAATTGGCACATTTAGGTCCTTTATGACCTAACAAGTCCATTTGGTCTCTATTAGGATCAAACAAGTCCATTTGGGCTCCAATAGGACCAAAGAAGTACAAATTGGCCTAGTTAGGTCGTATATGACCTAAAAAGTCCATTTGGGCTCTATTAGGATCAAACAAGTCCATTTGGGCTCCAATAGGACCAAAGAAGTACAAATTGGCCCAGTTAGGTCCTATATGACCTAAAATGTCCAGTTGGGCTCTACTAGGATCAAACAAGTCCATTTGGGCTCTATTAGGATCAAACAAGTCCATTTGGACTATATTAGGACTTGTTTGATCCTATGACCTAACAAGTCCATTTGGGCTCTATTAGGACCAAAGAAGTACAAATTGGCCCAGTTAGGTCCTATATGACCTAAAAAGTCCATTTGGGCTCTATTAGGATCAAACAAGTCAATTTGGGTTCCAATAGGTTAAAAGAAGTACAAATTGGCCTAGTTAGGTCCTATTTGACCTAAAAAGTCCATTTGTGCTCTATTAGGATCAAACAAGTCCATTTGGGCTCCAATAAGACCAAAGAAGTACAATTTGGCACAGTTAGGTCCTTTATGACCTAACAAGTCCATTTGGGCTCTATTAGGATCAAACAAGTCCATTTGGGCTCCAATAGGACCAAAGAAGTACAAATTGACCCAGTTAGGTACTATATGACCTAAAAAGTCCATTTGGGCTCCAATAGGACCAAAGAAGTACAAATTAGCCCAGTTAGCTCCTCTATGACCTAAAAAGTCAATTTGGGCTCTATTAGGTTCAAACAAGTCCATTTGGGCTCCATTAGGACCAAAGAATTACAATTGGACCGTTGGGGCAATTGGCCCAATTAGGTCCGAAAAGTCCATTTGGGATCTATTTGATCAAACAAGTCCATTTGGGCTCGATTAGGACCAAACAAGTATAAATTAGCACATTTAGGTCCTTTATGACCTAACAAGTCCATTTGGTCTCTATTAGGATCAAACAAGTCCATTTGGGCTCCAATAGGACCAAAGAAGTACAAATTGGCCTAGTTAGGTCGTATATGACCTAAAAAGTCCATTTGGGCTCTATTAGGATCAAACAAGTCCATTTGGGCTCCAATAGGACCAAAGAAGTACAAATTGGCCCAGTTAGGTCCTATATGACCTAAAATGTCCCATTTGGGCTCTACTAGGATCAAACAAGTCCATTTGGGCTCTATTAGGATCAAACAAGTCCATTTGGACTATATTAGGACTTGTTTGATCCTATGACCTAACAAGTCCATTTGGGATCTATTAGGACCAAAGAAGTACAAATTGGCCCAGTTAGGTCCTATATGACCTAAAAAGTCCATTTGGGCTCTATTAGGATCAAACAAGTCAATTTGGGTTCCAATAGGTTAAAAGAAGTACAAATTGGCCTAGTTAGGTCCTATTTGACCTAAAAAGTCCATTTGTGCTCTATAAGGATCAAACAAGTCCATTTGGGCTCCAATAGGACCAAAGAAGTACAAATTGGCCCAGTCAGGTCCTATATGACCTAAAAAGTGCATTTTGGCTCTATTAGGATCAAACAAGTCCATTTGGGCTCCAATAGGACCAAAGAAGTACAAATTGGCTCGATTAGGTGCTATATGACCAAAAAAGTGCATTTTGGCTCTATTAGGATCAAACAAGTCCATTTGGGCTCCAATAGGACCAAAGAAGTACAAATTGGCCCAGTTAGGTCCTATATGACCTAAAAAGTCCATTTGGGCTCTATTAGGATCAAACAAGTCCATCTGGGCTCCAATAGGACCAAAGAAGTACAAATTGGCTCAGTTAGGTCCTATATGACCTAAAAAGTCCATTTGGGCTCTATTAGGATCAAACATGTCCATTTGGGCTCCAATAGGACCAAAGAAGTACAAATTGACCCAGTTAGGTCCTATATGACCTAAAAAGTCCATTTGGGCTCTATTAGGATCAAACATATCCATTTGGGCTCCAATAGGACCAAAGAAGTACAAATTGACCCAGTTAGGTCCTATAGGACAAAAAAGTGCATTTTGACTCTATGAGGATCAAACAAGTCCATTTGGGCTCCAATAGGACCAAAGAAGTTCAAATTGGCCCGAGATAGGTCCTATATGACCTATAAACTCCATTTGGGCTCTATTAGGATCACACAAGTCCATTTGGGCTCCAATAGGACCAAAGAAGTACAAATTGGCCCAGTTAGGTCCTTTATGACCTAAAATGTCCATTTGGGCTCTGTCAGGATCAAACAGGTCCATTTGGGCTCCATTAGGACCAAAGTAGTACAAATTGGCCCAGTTAGGTCCTTTATGACCTAACAAGTCCATATGGGCTCTATTAGGATCAAACAAGTCCATTGGGGCTCTATTAGGAACAAACAAGTCCATTTGGGCTCCATTAGGACCAAAGAAGTTCAAATTGGCCCAATTAGGTCCTATATGACCTAAAAAGTCCATTTGGGCTCCACTACGATCCAATAAGTCCATTTGGGCTCTATTAGGATCAAACAAGTCCATTTGGGCTCCATTAGGATCAAACAAGTCCATTTTGGCTCCATTAGGACCATAGAATTACAATTGGGCCGTTTGGGGCAATTGGCCCAATTAGGTCCTAAATAGTTTATTTGGGCTCTATTAGGATCAAAGAAGTCCATTTTGGCTCCATTAGGACCAATGAAGTACAAATTGGCCCATTATGTCCTATATGACCTAAAAAGTCCATTTGGGCTCTATTAGGATCAAACAAGTCCATTTGGGCTCCAATGGGACCAAAGAAGTACAAATTGGCCCAGTTAGGTCCTATATGACCTAAAAAGTGCATTTTGGCCTTAATTGGGCTCAAACAAGTCCATTTGGGCTCCAATAGGACCAAAGAAGGACAAATTGGCCCGATTAGGTCCTAAATGACCTAAAAAGTGCATTTTGGCTCAATTAGCATCAAACAAGGCCATTTGGGCTCCAATAAGACCAAAGAAGTACAAATTGGCCCAGTTAGGTACTATATGACCTAAAAAGTTCATTTGGGCTCCATTAGGATCAAACAAGTCCATTTGGGCTCCAATAGGACCAAAGACGTACAAATAGGCCCAATTAGTTCCTATATGAACTAAAATGTCCAGTTGGGCTCTATTAGGATCAAACAAGTCCATTTGGGCTCCATTAGGACCAAAAAGTACAAATTGGACCAGTTAGGTCCTATATGACCTAAAAAGTGCATTTTGGCCTTAATTGGGCTCAAACAAGTCCATTTGGGCTCCATTAGGACCAAAGAAGTACAAATTGGCCCATTAGGTCCTATATGACCTAAAGAGTCCATTTGGGCTCTATTAGGGTCAAACAATTCCATTTGGGCTCCATTAGGACCAAAGAAGTACAAATTGGCCCGATTAGGTCCTATATGACCTAAAACGTCCATTTGGGCTCTATTAGGATCAAACAAGTCCATTTGGGATCCAATAGGACCAAAGAAGTACAAATTGGCACAGTTGGGTTCTATATGACCTAAAAAGCGCATTTTGGCTCTATTAGGATCAAACAAGTCCATTTGAGCTCTATTAGGATCAAACAAGTCCATTTGGGCACCAATAGGACCAAAGAAGTACAAATTGGCACAGTTAGCTCCTTTATGACCTTAAATGTCCAGTTGGGCTCTATTAGGGTCAAACAAGTCCATTTGGGCACCATTAGGACCAAAGAAGTACAAATTGGCCCAGTTAGGTCCTTTACGACCTAACAAGTCGATTTGGGCTCTATTAGGATCAAACAAGTCCATTTGGGCTCTATTAGGAACAAACAAGTCCATTTGGCCTCCAATAGGACCAAAGAAGTACAAATTGGCCCAGTTAGGTCCTATATGACCTAAAAAGTGCATTTTGGCTCTATTAAGATCAAACAAGTCCATTTGGGCTCCAATAGGACCAAAGAAGTACAAATTGACCCAGTTAGGTCCTTTATGACCTAACAAGTCCATTTGGGCTCTATTAGGATCAAACAAGTCCATTTGGGCTCCAATAGGACCAAAGAAGTACAAATTGGCACAGTTAGGTCCTATATGACCTAAAATGTCCATTAGGACCTATTAGGATCAAACAAGTCCATTTGGGCTCCAATAGGACCAAAGAAGTACAAATTGACCTAGTTAGGTCCTATATGACCTAAAAAGTCCATTTTGGTTCTATTAGGATCAAACAAGTCCATTTGGGCTCCAATAGGACCAAAGAAGTACAAATTGGCCAAGTTAGGTCCTATATGACCTAAAAAGTCCATTTGGGCTCTATTAGGATCAAACAAGTCCATTTGGGCTCCAATAGGACCAAAGAAGTACAAATTGGCCCAGTTAGGTCTTATATGACCTAAAAAGTGCATTTTGGCTCTATTAGGATCAAACATGTCCATTTGGGCTTCAATAGGACCAAAGAAGTACACATTGGACCAGTTAGGTCCTATATGACCAAAAGCGCATTTTGCCCTTAATTGGGCTCAAACAAGTCCATTTGGGCTCCAATAGGACCAAAGAAGTATAAATTGGCACAGTTAGGTCCTATATCACCTAAAAAGTCAATTTGGGCTGTATTAGGTTCAAACAAGTCCATTTGGGCTCCATTAGGACCAAAGAATTACAATTGGGCCGTTCGGGGCAATTGGCCCAATTTGGACCGAAAAGTCCATTTGGGATCTATTTGATCAAGCAAGTCCATTTGGGCTCCAATAGGACCAAAGAAGTATAAATTGGCACAGTTAGGTCCTATATCACCTAAAAAGTCAATTTGGGATCTATTAGGTTCAAACAAGTCCATTTGGGCTCCATTAGGACCAAAGAATTACAATTGGACCGTTCGGGGCAATTGGCCCAATTAGGTCCGAAAAGTCCATTTGGGATCTATTTGATCAAACAAGTCCATTTGGGCTCCAATAGGACCAAAGAAGTATAAATTGGCACATTTAGGTCCTTTATGACCTAACAAGTCCATTTGGTCTCTATTAGGATCAAACAAGTCCATTTGGGCTCCAATAGGACCAAAGAAGTACAAATTGGCCTAGTTAGGTCGTATATGACCTAAAAAGTCCATTTGGGCTCTATTAGGATCAAACAAGTCCATTTGGGCTCCAATAGGACCAAAGAAGTACAAATTGGCCCATTTAGGTCCTATATGACCTAAAATGTCCTGGGCTCTACGAGGATCAAACAAGTCCATTTGGGCTCTATTAGGATCAAACAAGTCCATTTGGACTATATTAGGACTTGTTTGATCCTATGACCTAACAAGTCCATTTGGGCTCTATTAGGACCAAAGAAGTACAAATTGGCCCAGTTAGGTCCTATATGACCTAAAAAGTCCATTTGGGCTCTATTAGGATCAAACAAGTCAATTTGGGTTCCAATAGGTTAAAAGAAGTACAAATTGGCCTAGTTAGGTCCTATTTGACCTAAAAAGTCCATTTGTGCTCTATTAGGATCAAACAAGTCCATTTGGGCTCCAATAAGACCAAAGAAGTACAATTTGGCACAGTTAGGTCCTTTATGACCTAACAAGTCCATTTGGGCTCTATTAGGATCAAACAAGTCCATTTGGGCTCCAATAGGACCAAAGAAGTACAAATTGACCCATTAGGTACTATATGACCTAAAAAAGTCCATTTGGGCTCCAATAGGACCAAAGAAGTACAAATTAGCCCAGTTAGCTCCTCTATGACCTAAAAAGTCAATTTGGGCTCTATTAGGTTCAAACAAGTCCATTTGGGCTCCATTAGGACCAAAGAATTACAATTGGACCGTTCGGGGCAATTGGCCCAATTAGGTCCGAAAAGTCCATTTGGGATCTATTTGATCAAACAAGTCCATTTGGGCTCCAATAGGACCAAAGAAGTATAAATTGGCACATTTAGGTCCTTTATGACCTAACAAGTCCATTTGGTCTCTATTAGGATCAAACAAGTCCATTTGGGCTCCAATAGGACCAAAGAAGTACAAATTGGCCTAGTTAGGTCGTATATGACCTAAACAAGTCCATTTGGGCTCTATTAGGATCAAACAATTCCATTTGGGCTCCAATAGGACCAAAGAAGTACAAATTCACCCGGTTAGGTCCTATATGACCTAAAATGTCCAGTTGGGCTCTACTAGGATCAAACAAGTCCATTTGGGCTCTATTAGGATCAAACAAGTCCATTTGGACTATATTAGGACTTGTTTGATCCTATGACCTAACAAGTCCATTTGGGCTCTATTAGGACCAAAGAAGTACAAATTGGCCCGATTAGGTCCTATATGACCTAAAAAGTCCATTTGGGCTCTATTAGGATCAAACAAGTCAATTTGGGTTCCAATAGGTTAAAAGAAGTACAAATTGGCCTAGTTAGGTCCTATTTGACCTAAAAAGTCCATTTGTGCTCTATAAGGATCAAACAAGTCCATTTGGGCTCCAATAGGACCAAAGAAGTACAAATTGGCCCAGTCAGGTCCTATATGACCTAAAAAGTGCATTTTGGCTCTATTAGGATCAAACAAGTCCATTTGGGCTCCAATAGGACCAAAGAAGTACAAATTGGCTCAGTTAGGTCCTATATGACCTAAAAAGTGCATTTTGGCTCTATTAGGATCAAACAAGTCCATTTGGGCTCCAATAGGACCAAAGAAGTACAAATTGGCCCAGTTAGGTCCTATATGACCTAAAAAGTCCATTTGGGCTCTATTAGGATCAAACAAGTCCATTTGGGCTCCAATAGGACCAAAGAAGTACAAATTGGCCCAGTTAGGTGCTATATGACCTAAAAAATCCATTTGGGTTCTATTAGGATCAAACAAGTCCATTTGGGCTCCAATAGGACCAAAGAAGTACAAATTGACCCGATTAGGTCCTATATGACCTAAAAAGTCCATTTGGGCTCTATTAGGATCAAACATATCCATTTGGGCCCCAATAGGACCAAAGAAGTACAAATTGACCCAGTTAGGTCCTATATGACAAAAAAGTGCATTTTGACTCTATTAGGATCAAACAAGTCCATTTGGGCTCCAATAGGACCAAAGAAGTTCAAATTGGCCCGGATAGGTCCTATATGTCCTATAAACTCCATTTGGGCTCTATTAGGATCACACAAGTCCATTTGGGCTCCAATAGGACCAGAGACGAACAGATTGGCCCGATTAGGTCCTTTATGACCTAAAATGCCATGCTCTATTAGGATCAAACAAGTCCATTTGGGCTTCATTAGGACCAAAGAAGTACAAATTGGCCCAGTTAGGTCCTTTATGACCTAACAAGTCCATATGGGCTCTATTAGGATCAAACAAGTCCATTGGGGCTCTATTAGGATCAAACAAGTACATTTGGGCTGCAGTAGGACCAAAGAAGTTCAAATTGGCCCAATTAGGTCCTATATGACCTAAAAAAGTCCATTTGGGCACTATTAGGATCAAACAAGTCCATTTGGGCTCTATTCAAACAAGTCCATTTTGGCTCCATTAGGATCAAACAAGTACTTTTTGGCTCCATTAGGACCATAGATTTACAATTGGGCCGTTTGGGAATTGGCCCAATTAGGTCCTAAATAGTTCATTTAGGCTCTATTAGGATCAAACAAGTCCATTTTGTGCTCCATTAGGACCAATGATGTACTAATTGGCCCAGTTATGTCTATTTGACCTAAAAAGTCCATTTGGGCTCTATTAGGATCAAACAAGTCCATTTGGGCTCCAATGGGACCAAAGAAGTACAAATTGGCCCAGTTAGGTCCTATATGACCTAAAAACTGCATTTTGGCCTTATTTGGGGACAAAAAAGACCATTTGGGCTCCATTAGGACCAAAGAAGTACAAATTGGCCCAGTTAGGTCTAAATGACCTAAAAAGTGCATTTTGGCTCAATTAGGATCAAACAAGTCCATTTGGGCTCCAATAAGACCAAAGAAGTACAAATTGGCCCAGTTAGGTACCATGTGACCTAAAAAAGTTCATTTGGGCTCCATTAGGATCACACAAGTGCATTTGGGCTCCAAAACGACCAAAGAAGTACAATTAGGCCCAGTTAGGTCCTATATGAACGAAAATGTCCAGTTGGGCTCTATTAGGATCAAACAAGTCCATTTGGGCTCCATTAGGACCAAAGAAGTACAAATTGGCCCAGTTAGGTCCTATGTGACCTAAAAAGTGCATTTTGGCCTTAATTGGGCTCAAACAAGTCCATTTGGGCTCCATTAGGACCAAAGAAGTACAAATTGACCCAGTTACGTCCTATATGACCTAAAAAGTCCATTTGGGCTCTATTAGGGTCAAACAAGTCCATTTGGGCTCCATTAGGACCAAAGAAGTACAAATTTTCCCAGTTAGGTCCTATATAACCTAAAAAGTCCATTTGGGCTCTATTAGAATCAAACAAGTCCATTTAGGCTCCAGTAGGACCAAAGAAGTACAAATTGGCACAGTTTGGTCCTATATGACCTAAAAGGTGCATTTTGGCTCTATTAGGATCAAACAAGTCCATTTGGGCTCTATTAGGATCAAACAAGCCCATTTGGGCTCCAATAGGACCAAAGAAGTACAAATTGGCACAGTTAGGTCCTTTATGACCTAAAATCTCTAGTTGGGCTCTATTCGGGTCAAACAAGTCCATTTGGGCTCCATTAGGACCAAAGAAGTACAAATTGGCCCAGTTAGGTCCTATATGACCTAAAAAGTCCATTTGGGCTCTATTAAGACCAAACAAGTCCATTGGGGCTCTATTAGGAACAAACAAGTCCATTTGGCCTCCAATAGGACCAAAGAAGTACAAATTGGCCCGATTAGGTCCTATATGACCTAAAAAGTGCATTTTGGCCCTATTAAGATCGAACAAGTCCATTTGGGCTCCAATAGGACCAAAGAAGTACAAATTGGCGCAGTTAGGTCCTTTATGACCTAACAAGTCCATTTGGGCTCTATTAGGATCAAACAAGTCCATTTGGGCTCCAATAGGACCAAAGAAGTACAAATTGGCACAGTTAGGTCCTATATGACCTAAAATGTCCATATTGGAACTATTAGGATCAAACAAGTCCATTTGGGCTCCAATAGGACCAAAGAAGTACAAATTGGCCCAGTTAGGTACTAAATGACCTAAAATGTCCATTTGGGCTCTATTAGGATCAAACAAGTCCATTTGGGCTCCAATAGGACCAAAGAAGTACAATTGGCCAAGTTAGGTCCTATATGACCTAAAAAGTCCATTTGGGCTCTATTAGGATGAAACAAGTCCATTTGGGCTCCAATAGGATCAAAGAAGTACAAATTGGCCCAGTTAGGTCCTATATGACCTAAAAAGTGCATTTTGGCTCTATTAGGATCAAACAAGTCCATTTGGGCTCCAATAGGACCAAAGAAGTACAAATTGGACCAGTTAGGTCCTATATGACCTAAAAAGTCCATTTTGCCCTTAATTAGGATCAAACAAGTCCATTTGGGCTCCAACAGGACCAAAGAAGTACAAATTGGCCCAGTTAGGTCCTATATGACCTAAAAAGTCCATTTGGGCTCTATTAGGATCAAACAAGTCCATTTGGGCTCCATTAGGACCAAAGAAGTACACATTGGCGTTGCAATTGGTCCAATTTGACCTAAAAGTCCATTTGGGCTCTATTATGATCAAACAAGTCCATTTGGTATCCAATAGCACCAAAGAAGTACAAATTTGCACATTTAGGTCCTATATGACCTAAGAAGTCCATTTGGGATCTATTAGGATCAAACAAGTCCATTTGGGCTCCAATAGGACCAAAGAAGTACAAATTGGCCCAGTTAGGTCCTATATGACCTAAAAAGTCCATTTGGGCTCTATTAGGTTCAAACAAGTCCATTTTGGCTCCAATAGGACCAAAGAAGTACAAATTGACCCAGTTAGGTCATATATGACCTAAAAAGTCCATTTGTACTCTATTAGGATCAAACAAGTCCATTTGTGCTCCAATAGGACCAAAGAAGTACAAATTGACCCAGATTAGGTCCTATATGACCTAAAAAAGTCCATTTGGGCTCTATTAGGATCAAACAGGTCCATTTGGGCTCCAATAGGACCAAAGAAGTACAAATTGGCACAGTTAGGTCCTATATGACCTAAAAAGTCCGTTTGGGCTCTATTAAGATCAAACAAGTCCATTTGGGCTCCAATAAGACCAAAGAAGTACAATTTGGCACAGTTAGGTCCTTTATGACCTAACAAGTCCATTTGGGCTCCAATAGGACTAAAGAAGTACAAATTAGCCCAGTTGGCTCCTCTATGACCTAAAAAGTCAATTTGGGCTCTATTAGGTTCAAACAAGTCCATTTGGGCTCCATTAGGACCAAAGAATTACAATTGGGCCGTTCGGGGCAATTGGCCCAATTAGGTCCAAAAAGTCCATTTGGGATCTATTTGATCAAACAAGTCCATTTAGGCTCCAATAGGACCAAAGAAGTATAAATTGGCACATTTAGGTCCTTTATGACCTAACAAGTCCATTTGGGCTCTTTTAGGATCAAACAAGTCCATTTGGGCTCCAATAGGACCAAAGAAGTACAAATTGGCCCAGTTAGGTCCTATATGACCTAAAATGTCCAGTTGGGCTCTACTAGGATCAAACAAGTCCATTTGGGCTCTATTAGGATCAAACAAGTCCATTTGGACTATATTAGGACTAGTTTGATCCTATGACCTAACAAGTCCATTTGGGCTCTATTAGGACCAAAGAAGTACAAATTGGCCCAGATTAGGTCCTATATGACCTAAAAAGTCCATTTGGGCTCTATTAGGATCAAACAAGTCAATTTGGGTTCCAATAGGTTAAAAGAAGTACAAATTGGCCTAGTTAGGTCCTATTTGACCTAAAAAGTCCATTTGTGCTCTATAAGGATCAAACAAGTCCATTTGGGCTCCAATAGGACCAAAGAAGTACAAATTGGCCCAGTCAGGTCCTATATGACCTAAAAAGTGCATTTTGGCTCTATTAGGATCAAACAAGCCCATTTGGGCTCCAATAGGACCAAAGAAGTACAAATTGGCCCAGTTAGATCCTTTATGACCTAACAAGTCCATTTGGGCTCTACTAGAATCAAACAAGTCCATTTGGGCTCCTTTAGGACCAAAGAAGTACAAATTGGCCCAGCTAGGTCCTTTATGACCTAACACGTCCATTTAGGCTCTATTAGGATAAAACAAGTCCATTTGGGCTCCATTAGGACCAAAGAAGTACAAATTGGCCCACTTAGGTCCTATATGACCTAAAAGTGCCTTTTGGACTTAATTGGGCTCAAACAAGTCCATTTGGGCTCCATTAAGACCAAAGAAGTACAAATTGGCCCAGTTTGGTCCTATATGACCTAAAAAGTCCATTTGGGCTCTACTAGGATCAAACAAGTCCTTTTGGGCTCCAATAGGACCAAAGAAGTACAAATTGGCCCAGTTAGGTCCTATATGACCTAAAAAGTCCATTTGGGCTCTATTATGGTCAAACAAGTCCATTTGGGCTCCATTAGGACCAAAGAAGTACAATTTGGTCGTTCGGGGCAGTTGGCCCAATTAGGTCCAAAAAGTCCATTTGGGCTCTATTAGGATCAAACAAGTTCATTTGGGCTCCAATAGGACCAAAGAAGAACAAATTGGTCCAGTTAGGTCCTTTATGACCTAACAAGTCCATTTTGGCTCCATTAGGACCAAAGAAGTACAAATTGGCACGATTCGTCCTTTATGACCTAACAAGTCCATATGGGCTCTATTAGGATCAAACAAGTCCATTGGTGCTCTATTAGGATCAAACAAGTCCATTTGGGCTCCAATAGGACCAAAGAAGTACAAATTGGCCCAGTTAGGTCCTATATGGCCTAAAAAGTACATTTGGGCTCTATTAGGATCAAACAAGTCCATTTGGGCTCCAATAAGACCAAAGAAGTACAATTTGGCACAATTAGGTCCTTTATGACCTAACAAGTCCATTTGGGCTCTATTAGGACCAAAGATGTACAAATTGGCCCAGTTAGGTCCTATATGACCTAAAAAGTCCATTTGGGCTCTATTAGGATCAAACAAGTCCATTTGGGCTCTATTAGGACCAAAGATGTACAAATTGGCTCGATTAGGTCCTATATGACCCAAAAAGTCCATTTTGGCTCTATTATGATCAAACAAGTCCATTTGGGCTCCAATAGGACCAAAGAAGTACAAATTGGCCCAGTTGGGTCCTATATGACCTAAAAAATCCATTTTGGCTCTTTTAGGGTCAAACATGTCCATTTGGGCTCCATTAGGACCAAAGAAGTACAAATTGGCCCAGTTAGGTCCTATTTGACCTAAAAAGTCCATTTAGGCTCTACTAGGATCAAACAAGTCCATTTGGGCTCCAATAGGACCAAAGAAGTACAAATTGGCCCAGTTAGGTCCTTTATGACCTAACAAGTCCATTTGGGCTCTATTAGGATCAAACAAGTCCATCTGGGCTCCAATAGGACCAAAGAAGTACAAATTGGCCCAGTTAGGTCCTATATGACCTAAAAAGTCCATTTGGGCTCTATTAGGTTCAAAAAAGCCCATTTGGGCTCCAATAGGACCAAAGAATTACAATTGGGCCGTTCGGGGCAATTGGCCCAATCTGGACCGAAAAGTCCATTTGGGATCTATTTGATCAAGCAAGTCCATTTGGGCTCCAATAGGACCAAAGAAGTACAAATTAGCCCAGTTAGCTCCTCTATGACCTAAAAAGTCAATTTGGGCTCTATTAGGTTCAAACAAGTCCATTTGGGCTCCATTAGGACCAAAGAATTACAATTGGGCCGTTCGGGGCAATTGGCCCAATTAGGTCCGAAAAGTCCATTTGGGATCTATTTGATCAAACAAGTCCATTTAGGCTCCAATAGGACCAAAGAAGTATAAATTGGCACATTTAGGTCCTTTATGACCTAACAAGTCCATTTGTGCTCTATTAGGATCAAACAAGTCCATTTGGGCTCCAATAGGACCAAAGAAGTACAAATTGGCCTAGTTAGGTCCTATATGACCTAAAACGTCCATTTGGGCTCTATTAGGATCAAACAAGTCCATTTGGGCTCCAATAGGACCAAAGAAGTACAAATTGGCCCGATTAGGTCTATATGACCTAAAATGTCCATTTGGGCTCTACTAGGATCAAACAAGTCCATTTGGGCTCCATTAGGATCAAAGAAGTCCATTTGGCCTATATTAAGACTCATTTGATCCTAGGACCAAACAAGTCCATTTGGGCTCCAATAGGACCAAAGAAGTACAAATTGGCCCGATTAGGTCCTATATGACCTAAAAAAAGTCCATTTGGGCTCTATTAGGATCAAACAAGTCAATTTGGGTTCCAATAGGTTAAAAGAAGTACAAATTGGCCTAGTTAGGTCCTATTTGACCTAAAAAGTCCATTTGTGCTCTATAAGGATCAAACAAGTCCATTTGGGCTCCATTAGGACCAAAGAAGTACAAATTGGCCCGATCGAGTCCTATATGACCTAAAAAGTGCATTTTGGCTCTATTAGGATCAAACAAGCCCATTTGGGCTCCAATAGGACCAAAGAAGTACAAATTGGCCCAGTTAGATCCTTTATGACCTAACAAGTCCATTTGGGCTCTACTAGAATCAAACAAGTCCATTTGGGCTCCTTTAGGACCAAAGAAGTACAAATTGGCCCAGCTAGGTCCTTTATGACCTAACACGTCCATTTGGGCTCTATTAGGATAAAACAAGTCCATTTGGGCTCCATTAGGACCAAAGAAGTACAAATTGGCCCACTTAGGTCCTATATGACCTAAAAGTGCCTTTTGGACTTAATTGGGCTCAAACAAGTCCATTTGGGCTCCATTAAGACCAAAGAAGTACAAATTGGCCCAGTTTGGTCCTATATGACCTAAAAAGTCCATTTGGGCTCTACTAGGATCAAACAAGTCCTTTTGGGCTCCAATAGGACCAAAGAAGTACAAATTGGCCCAGTTAGGTCCTATATGACCTAAAAAGTCCATTTGGGCTCTATTATGGTCAAACAAGTCCATTCGGGCTCCGTTAGGACCAAAGAAGTACAATTTGGTCGTTCGGGGCAGTTGGCCCAATTAGGTCCAAAAAGTCCATTTGGGCTCTATTAGGATCAAACAAGTTCATTTGGGCTCCAATAGGACCAAAGAAGAACAAATTGGTCCAGTTAGGTCCTTTATGACCTAACAAGTCCATTTTGGCTCCATTAGGACCAAAGAAGTACAAATTGGCACAGTTAAGTCCTTTATGACCTAACAAGTCCATATGGGCTCTATTAGGATCAAACAAGTCCATTGGTGCTCTATTAGGATCAAACAAGTCCATTTGGGCTCCAATAGGACCAAAGAAGTACAAATTGGCCCAGTTAGGTCCTATATGGCCTAAAAAGTACATTTGGGCTCTATTAGGATCAAACAAGTCCATTTGGGCTCCAATAAGACCAAAGAAGTACAATTTGGCACAATTAGGTCCTTTATGACCTAACAAGTCCATTTGGCTACTTTGGGCTCTATTAGGACCAAAGATGTACAAATTGGCCCAGTTAGGTCCTATATGACCTAAAAAAGTCCATTTGGGCTCTATTAGGATCAAACAAGTCCATTTGGGCTCTATTAGGACCAAAGATGTACAAATTGGCTCGATTAGGTCCTATATGACCCAAAAAGTCCATTTTGGCTCTATTATGATCAAACAAGTCCATTTGGGCTCCAATAGGACCAAAGAAGTACAAATTGGCCCAGTTGGGTCCTATATGACCTAAAAAATCCATTTTGGCTCTTTTAGGGTCAAACATGTCCATTTGGGCTCCATTAGGACCAAAGAAGTACAAATTGGCCCAGTTAGGTCCTATTTGACCTAAAAAGTCCATTTCGGCTCTACTAGGATCAAACAAGTCCATTTGGGCTCCAATAGGACCAAAGAAGTACAAATTGGCCCAGTTAGGTCCTTTATGACCTAACAAGTCCATTTGGGCTCTATTAGGATCAAACAAGTCCATCTGGGCTCCAATAGGACCAAGAATTACAAATTGGCCCAATCTGGACCGAAAAGTCCTATATGATCTAAAAAGTCCATTTGGGCTCCAATAGGACCAAAGAAGTACAAATTAGCCCAGTTAGCTCCTCTATGACCTAAAAAGTCAATTTGGGCTCTATTAGGTTCAAACAAGTCCATTTGGGCTCCATTAGGACCAAAGAATTACAATTGGGCCGTTCGGGGCAATTGGCCCAATTAGGTCCGAAAAGTCCATTTGGGATCTATTTGATCAAACAAGTCCATTTAGGCTCCAATAGGACCAAAGAAGTATAAATTGGCACATTTAGGTCCTTTATGACCTAACAAGTCCATTTGTGCTCTATTAGGATCAAACAAGTCCATTTGGGCTCCAATAGGACCAAAGAAGTACAAATTGGCCTAGTTAGGTCCTATATGACCTAAAAAGTCCATTTGGGCTCTATTAGGATCAAACAAGTCCATTTGGGCTCCAATAGGACCAAAGAAGTACAAATTGGCCCAGTTAGGTCCTATATGACCTAAAAAGTCCATTTGTACACGATTAGGTACAAACAAGTCCATTTGTGCTCCAATAGGACCAAAAACAAATTGTCCATTTGGACCTAAAGGACGTCCATTTGGGCTCTATTAGGATCAAACAAGTCCATTTGGGCTCCAATAGGACCAAAGAAGTACAAATAGGCCCAGTTAGGTCCTATATGACCTAAAATGTCCATTTGGGATCTACTAGGATCAAACAAGTCCATTTGGACTCCATTAGGATCAAAGAAGTCCATTTGGCCCTGTTAGGTCCTGTTTGACCGTCCTGCCTATAGACCAAACAAGTCCATTTGGGCTCCATTAGGACCAAAGAAGTACAAATTGGCCCATTGGGTCCTATATGACCTAAAAAGTCCATTTGGGCTCTATTAGGATCAAACAAGTCAATTTGGGTTCCAATAGGTTAAAATAAGTACAAATTGGCCTAGTTAGGTCCTATTTGACCTAAAAAGTGCATTTGTGCTCTATAAGGATCAAACAAGTCCATTTGGGCTCCAATAGGACCAAAGAAGTGCAAATTGGCCCAGTCAGGTCCTATATGACCTAAAAAGTGCATTTTGGCTCTATTAGGATCAAACAAGTCCATTTGGGCTCCAATAGGACCAAAGAAGTACAAATTGGCCCAGTTAGATCCTTTATGAAATAACAAGTCCATTTGGGCTCTACTAGAATCAAACAAGTCCATTTGGGCTCCTTTAGGACCAAAGAAGTACAAATTGGCCCAGCTAGGTCCTTTATGACCTAACACGTCCATTTGGGCTCTATTAGGATAAAACAAGTCCATTTGGGCTCCATTAGGACCAAAGAAGTACAAATTGGCCAGTTAGGTCTATATGACCTAAAAGTGCCTTTTGGGCTTATTAGGCTCAAACAAGTCCATTTGGGCTCCATTAAGACCAAAGAAGTACAAATTGGCGTTTGGTCCTATATGACCTAAAAAGTCCATTTGGGCTCTACTAGGATCAAACAAGTCCTTTTGGGCTCCAATAGGACCAAAGAAGTACAAATTGGCCATTAGGTCCTATATGACCTAAAAAGTCCATTTGGGCTCTATTAGGTCAAACAAGTCCATTTGGGCTCCATTAGGACCAAAGAAGTCCATTTGGTCATTGGACAGTTGGCCCAATTAGGTAAAAAGTCCATTTGGGCTCTATTAGGATCAAACAAGTCCATTTGGGCTCCAATAGGACCAAAGAAGAACAAATTGGTCCATTAGGTCCTTTATGACCTAACAAGTCCATTTTGGCTCCATTAGGACCAAAGAAGTACAAATTGGCTCATTACGTCCTTTATGACCTAAAAGTCCATATGGGCTCTATATGATCAAAAAGTCCATTGGTGCTCTATTAGGATCAAACAAGTCCATTTGGATCCAATAGGACCAAAGAAGTACAAATTGGCACAGTTAGGTCCTATATGACCTAAAAAGAACATTTGGGCTCTATTATGATCAAACAATTCCATTTTGGCTCGAATAAGAACAAAGAAGTACAATTTGGCACAATTAGGTCCTTTATGACCTAAAAGTCCATTTGGACTCTATTAGGATCAAACATGTCCATTTGGGCTCAATTAGGACCAAAGATGTACAAATTGGCCCGATTAGGTCCTATATGACCTAAAAAGTCCATTTGGGCTCTATTAGGATCAAACAAGTCCATTTGGGCTCTATTAGGACCAAAGATGTACAAATTGGCTCAGTTAGGTCCTATATGACCCAAAAAGTCCATTTTGGCTCTATTATGATCAAACAAGTCCATTTGGGCTCCAATAGGACCAAAGAAGTACAAATTGGCCCAGGTCGGTCCAAAATTACCTAAAAATACAATTAGGGCTATTTAAGGGTCAAACATGTCCATTTGGGCTCCATTAGGACCAAAGAAGTACAAATTGGCCCAGTTAGGTCCTATTTGACCTAAAAAGTCCATTTAGGCTCTACTAGGATCAAACAAGTCCATTTGGGCTCCAATAGGACCAAAGAAGTACAAATTGGCCCAGTTAGGTCCTTTATGACCTAACATGTCCATTTGGGCTCTATTAGGATCAAACAAGTCCATTTGGGCTCCAATAGGACCAAAGAAGTACAAATTGGCCCAGTTAGGTCCTATATGACATAAAATGTCCAGTTGGGCTGTATTAGGATCAAACAAGTCCATTTGGGCTCCAATAGGAACAAAGAAGTACAAATTGGCACAGTTAGGTCCTATATGACCTAAAAAGTGCATTTTGGCTCTATTGGGATCAAACAAGTCCATTTGGGCTCTATTAGGATCAAACAAGTCCATTTGGGCTCCAATAGGACCAAAGAAGTACAAATTGGCACAGTTAGGTCCTTTATGACATAAAATGTCCAGTTGGGCTCTATTAGGGTCAAACAAGTCCATTTGGGCTCCATTAGGACCAAAGAAGTACAAATTGGCCAAGTTAGGTCCTATATGACCTAAAAAGTCCATTTGGGCTCTATTAGGATCAAACAAGTCCATTTGGGCTCCAATAGGACCAAGGAAGTACAAATTGTCCCAGTTAGGTCCTTTATGACCTAACAAGTCCATTTGGGCTCTATTAGGATCAAACAAGTCCATTGGGGCTCTATTAGGATCAAACAAGTCCATTTGGCCTCCAATAGGACCAAAGAAGTACAAATTGGCCCAGTTAGGTCCTATTGGACCTAAAAAGTGCAATTTACCTCTATTAAGATCAAACAAGTCCATTTGGGCTCCAATAGGACTAAAGAAGTACAAATTGGCCCAGTTAGGTCCAATATGACCTAAAAAGTCCATTTGGGCTCTATTAGGATCAAACAAAGTCCATTTGGACTCCATTGGGACCAAAGAAGTACAAATTGGCCCAGTTAGGTCCTATATGACCTAAAAAGTCCATTAGGACCAATTAGGATCAAACAAATCCATTTGGGCTCCAATAGGACCAAAGAAGTACAAATTGGCCTAGTTAGGACCTATATGACCTAAAAAGTCCATTTGGCTCTATTAGGATCAAACAAGTCCATTTTGGCTCCAATAGGACCAAAGAAGTACAAATTGGCCCAGTTAGGTCCTTTATGACCTAACAAGTCCATTTGGGCTCTATTAGGATCAAACAAGTCCATTTGGGCTACAATAGGACCAAAGAAGTACAAATTGGCCCAGTTAGGTCCTATATGACCTAAAAAGTCCATTTGGGATCTATTAGGGTCCAACAAGTCCATTTGGGCTCCAATAGGACCAAAGAAGTACAAATTGGCCC
Organism: Sophora flavescens; assembly: GCA_030762895.1. Classification (NCBI taxonomy): domain Eukaryota; kingdom Viridiplantae; phylum Streptophyta; class Magnoliopsida; order Fabales; family Fabaceae; genus Sophora; species Sophora flavescens. The sequence goes on from JAUPTC010000571.1 coordinate 32,409, forward strand.
AGTTAGGTCCTATATGACCTAAAAAGTCCATTTGGGTTCTATTAGGATCAAACAAGTCAATTTGGGCTCCAATAGGACCAAAGAAGTACAAATTGGCACAGTTAGGTCCTATATGACCTAAAAAGTGCATTTTGGCTCTATTATGATCAAACAAGTCCATTTGGGCTCTATTAGGATCAAACAAGTCCATTTGGGCTCCAATAGGACCAAAGAAGCACAAATTGGCACAGTTAGGTCCTTTATGACCTAAAAAGTGCATTTTGGCCTTAATTGGGCTCAAAAAAGTCCATTTGGGCTCCAATAGGACCAAAGAAGTACAAATTGGCCCAGTTAGGTCCTATATGACCTAAAAAGTGCATTCTGGCTCTATTAGGATCAAACAAGTCCATTTGGGCTCCAATAGTAACAAAGAAGTACAAATTGGCCCAGTTAGGTCCTATATGACCTAAAAAGTCCATTTTGGCTCCATTAGGATCAAACAAGTCCATTTGGGCTCCAATAGGACCAAAGAAGTACAAATTGGCCCAGTTAGGTCCTATATGACCTAAAATGTCCAGTTGGGCTCTATTAGGATCAAACAAGTCCATTTGGGCTCCATTAGGACCCAAGAAGTACAAATTGGCCCAGTTAGGTCCTCTATGACCTAAAAAGTGCATTTTGGCCTTAATTGGGCTCAAACAAGTCCATTTGGGCACTATTAGGATCAACAAGTCCATTTGGGCTCCAATAAGACCAAAGAAGTACAAATTGGCACAACTAGGTCCTTTATGACATAAAATGTCCAGTTGGGCTCTATTAGGGTCAAACAAGTCCATTAGGGCTCCATTAGGACCAAAGAAGTACAAATTGGCCCAGTTAGGTCCTATATGACCTAAAAAGTCCATTTGGGCTCTATTAGGATCAAACAAGTCCATTTGGGCTCCAATAGGACCAAGGAAGTACAAATTGTCCCAGTTAGGTCCTTTATGACCTAACAAGTCCATTTGGGCTCTATTAGGATCAAACAAGTCCATTGGGGCTCTATTAGGGTCAAACAAGTCCATTTGGCCTCCAATAGGACCAAAGAAGTACAAATTGGCCCAGTTAGGTCCTATATGACCTAAAAAGTGCAATTTGCCTCTATTAAGATCAAACAAGTCCATTTGGGCTCCAATAGGACCAAAGAAGTACAAATTGGCCCAGTTAGGTCCTATATGACCTAAAAAGTCCATTTGGGCTCTATTAGGATTAAACAAAGTCCATTTGGACTCCATTTGGACCAAAGAAGTACAAATTAGCCCAGTTAGGTCCTATATGACCTAAAAAGTCCATTAGGACCAATTAGGATCAAACAAATCCATTTGGGCTCCAATAGGACCAAAGAAGTACAAATTGGCCTAGTTAGGACCTATATGACCTAAAAAGTCCATTTGGCTATATTTGGATCAAACAAGTCCATTTGGGCTCCAATAGGACCAAAGAAGTACAAATTGGCCCAGTTAGGTCCTTTATGACCTAACAAGTCCATTTGGGCTCTATTAGGATCAAACAAGTCCATTTGGGCTACAATAGGACCAAAGAAGTACAAATTGGCCCAGTTAGGTCCTATATGACCTAAAAAGTCCATTTGGCTATATTTGGATCAAACAAGTCCATTTGGGCTCCAATAGGACCAAAGAAGTACAAATTGGCCCAGTTAGGTCCTTTATGACCTAACACGTCCATTTGGGCTCTATTAGGATCAAACAAGTCCATTTGGGCTACAATAGGACCAAAGAAGTACAAATTGGCCCAGTTAGGTCCTATATGACCTAAAAAGTCCATTTGGGATCTATTAGGGTCCAACAAGTCCATTTGGGCTCCAATAGGACCAAAGATGTACAAATTGGCCCAGTTAGGTCCTATATGACCTAAAATGTCCATTTTGGCCTTAATTGGGCTCAAACAAGTCCATTTGGGCTCCATTCGGACCAAAGAAGTACAAATTGGCCCAGTTAGGTCCTATATGACCTAAAAAGTCCATTTGGGCTCTATTAGGGTCAAACAAGTCCATTTGGGCTCCATTAGGACCAAAGAAGTACAAATTGGCCCAGTTAGGTCCTATATGACCTAAAACGTCCATTTTGGCTCCATTAGGATCAAACAAGTCCATTTGGGCTCCAATAGGACCAAAGAAGTACAAATTGGCCCAGTTAGGTCCTATATGACCTAAAATGTCCAGTTGGGCTCTATTAGGATCAAACAAGTCCATTTGGTCTCAATTAGGACCCAAGAAGTATAAATTGGCCCAGTTAGGTCCTCTATGACCTAAAAAGTGCATTTTGGCCTTAATTGGGCTCAAACAAGTCCATTTGGGGTCCATTAGGACCAAAGAATTACAAATTGGCCCAGTTAGGTCATATATGACCTAAAAAGTCCATTTGGGCTCTATTAGGGTCAAACAAGTCCATTTGGGCTCCATTAGGACCAAATAAGTACAAATTAGCCCAGTTAGGTCCTATATGACCTAAAAAGTCCATTTGGGATCTATTAGGATCAAACAAGTCCAATTGGGCTCCAATAGGACCAAAGAGGTACAAATTGGCACAGTTAGGTCCTATATGACCTAAAAAGTGCATTTTGGCTCTATTGGGAACAAACAAGTCCATTTGGGATCTATTAGGATCAAACAAGTCCATTTGGGATCCAATAAGACCAAAGAAGTACAAATTGGCACAACTAGGTCCTTTATGACATAAAATGTCCAGTTGGGCTCTATTAGGGTCAAACAAGTCCATTAGGGCTCCATTAGGACCAAAGAAGTACAAATTGGCCCAGTTAGGTCCTATATGACCTAAAAAGTCCATTTGGGCCCTATTAGGATCAAACAAGTCCATTTGGGCTCCAATAGGACCAAGGAAGTACAAATTGTCCCAGTTAGGTCCTTTATGACCTAACAAGTCCATTTGGGCTCTATTAGGATCAAACAAGTCCATTGGGGCTCTATTAGGATCAAACAAGTCCATTTGGCCTCCAATAGGACCAAAGAAGTACAAATTGGCCCAGTTAGGTCCTATAAGACCTAAAAAGTGCAATTTGCCTCTATTAAGATCAAACAAGTCCATTTGGGCTCCAATAGGACCAAAGAAGTACAAATTGACCCAGTTAGGTCCTATATGACCTAAAAAGTCCATTTGGGCTCTATTAGGATCAAACAATGTCCATTTGGACTCCATTTGGACCAAAGAAGTACAAATTAGCCCAGTTAGGTCCTATATGACCTAAAAAGTCCATTAGGACCAATTAGGATCAAACAAATCCATTTGGGCTCCAATAGGACCAAAGAAGTACAAATTGGCCTAGTTAGGACCTATATGACCTAAAAAGTCCATTTGGCTATATTTGGATCAAACAAGTCCATTTGGGCTCCAATAGGACCAAAGAAGTACAAATTGGCCCAGTTAGGTCCTTTATGACCTAACAAGTCCATTTGGGCTCTATTAGGATCAAACAAGTCCATTTGGGCTACAATAGGACCAAAGAAGTACAAATTGGCCCAGTTAGGTCCTATATGACCTAAAAAGTCCATTTGGGATCTATTAGGGTCCAACAAGTCCATTTGGGCTCCAATAGGACCAAAGAAGTACAAATTGGCCCAGTTAGGTCCTATATGACCTAAAATGTCCATTTTGGCCTTAATTGGGCTCAAACAAGTCCATTTGGGCTCCATTCGGACCAAAGAAGTACAAATTGGCCCAGGTAGGTCCTATATGACCTAAAAAGTCCATTTGGGCCCTATTAGGGTCAAACAAGTCCATTTGGGCTCCATTAGGACCAAAGAAGTACAAATTGGCCCAGTTAGGTCCTATATGACCTAAAAAGTCCATTTTGGCTCCATTAGGATCAAACAAGTCCATTTGGGCTCCAATAGGACCAAAGAAGTACAAATTGGCCCAGTTAGGTCCTATATGACCTAAAATGTCCAGTTGGGCTCTATTAGGATCAAACAAGTCCATTTGGGCTCAATTAGGACCCAAGAAGTACAAATTGGCCCAGTTAGGTCCTATATGACCTAAAATGTCCATTTTGGCCTTAATTGGGCTCAAACAAGTCCATTTGGGCTCCATTCGGACCAAAGAAGTACAAATTGGCCCAGTTAGGTCCTATATGACCTAAAAAGTCCATTTGGGCTCTATTAGGGTCAAACAAGTCCATTTGGGCTCCATTAGGACCAAAGAAGTACAAATTGGCCCAGTTAGGTCCTATATGACCTAAAACGTCCATTTTGGCTCCATTAGGATCAAACAAGTCCATTTGGGCTCCAATAGGACCAAAGAAGTACAAATTGGCCCAGTTAGGTCCTATATGACCTAAAATGTCCAGTTGGGCTCTATTAGGATCAAACAAGTCCATTTGGTCTCAATTAGGACCCAAGAAGTACAAATTGGCCCAGTTAGGTCCTCTATGACCTAAAAAGTGCATTTTGGCCTTAATTGGGCTCAAACAAGTCCATTTGGGGTCCATTAGGACCAAAGAATTACAAATTGGCCCAGTTAGGTCATATATGACCTAAAAAGTCCATTTGGGCTCTATTAGGGTCAAACAAGTCCATTTGGGCTCCATTAGGACCAAATAAGTACAAATTAGCCCAGTTAGGTCCTATATGACCTAAAAAATCCATCTGGGATCTATTAGGATCAAACAAGTCCAATTGGGCTCCAATAGGACCAAAGAGGTACAAATTGGCACAGTTAGGTCCTATATGACCTAAAAAGTGCATTTTGGCTCTATTGGGAACAAACAAGTCCATTTGGGATCTATTAGGATCAAACAAGTCCATTTGGGCTCCAATAAGACCAAAGAAGTACAAATTGGCACAACTAGGTCCTTTATGACATAAAATGTCCAGTTGGGCTCTATTAGGGTCAAACAAGTCCATTAGGGCTCCATTAGGACCAAAGAAGTACAAATTGGCCCAGCTTAGGTCCTATATGACCTAAAAAGTCCATTTGGGCCCTATTAGGATCAAACAAGTCCATTTGGGATCCAATAGGACCAAGGAAGTACAAATTGTCCCCGATTAGGTCCTTTATGACCTAACAAGTCCATTTGGGCTCTATTAGGATCAAACAAGTCCATTGGGGCTCTATTAGGATCAAACAAGTCCATTTGGCCTCCAATAGGACCAAAGAAGTACAAATTGGCCCAGTTAGGTCCTATAAGACCTAAAAAGTGCAATTTGCCTCTATTAAGATCAAACAAGTCCATTTGGGCTCCAATAGGACCAAAGAAGTACAAATTGGCACATGAAGTAACTAAAAGACAAAAAAAGTCCATTTGGGCTCTATTAGGATCAAACAATGTCCATTTGGACTCCATTTGGACCAAAGAAGTACAAATTAGCCCAGTTAGGTCCTATATGACCTAAAAAGTCCATTAGGACCAATTAGGATCAAACAAATCCATTTGGGCTCCAATAGGACCAAAGAAGTACAAATTGGCCTAGTTAGGACCTATATGACCTAAAAAGTCCATTTGGCTATATTTGGATCAAACAAGTCCATTTGGGCTCCAATAGGACCAAAGAAGTACAAATTGGCCCAGTTAGGTCCTTTATGACCTAACAAGTCCATTTGGGCTCTATTAGGATCAAACAAGTCCATTTGGGCTACAATAGGACCAAAGAAGTACAAATTGGCCCAGTTAGGTCCTATATGACCTAAAAAGTCCATTTGGGATCTATTAGGGTCCAACAAGTCCATTTGGGCTCCAATAGGACCAAAGAAGTACAAATTGGCCCTGTTAGGTCCTATATGACCTAAAATGTCCATTTTGGCCTTAATTGGGCTCAAACAAGTCCATTTGGGCTCCATTCGGACCAAAGAAGTACAAATTGGCCCAGTTAGGTCCTATATGACCTAAAAAGTCCATTTGGGCCCTATTAGGGTCAAACAAGTCCATTTGGGCTCCATTAGGACCAAAGAAGTACAAATTGGCCCAGTTAGGTCCTATATGACCTAAAAAGTCCATTTTGGCAGAATTAGGATCAAACAAGTCCATTTGGGCTCCAATAGGACCAAAGAAGTACAAATTGGCCCAGTTAGGTCCTATATGACCTAAAATGTCCAGTTGGGCTCTATTAGGATCAAACAAGTCCATTTGGGCTCAATTAGGACCCAAGAAGTACAAATTGGCCCAGTTAGGTCCTCTATGACCTAAAAAGTGCATTTTGGCCTTAATTGGGCTCAAACAAGTCCATTTGGGGTCCATTAGGACCAAAGAATTACAAATTGGCCCAGTTAGGTCATATATGACCTAAAAAGTCCATTTGGGCTCTATTAGGGTCAAACAAGTCCATTTGGGCTCCATTAGGACCAAATAAGTACAAATTAGCCCAGTTAGGTCCTATATGACCTAAAAAGTCCATTTGGGATCTATTAGGATCAAACAAGTCCAATTGGGCTCCAATAGGACCAAAGAGGTACAAATTAGCCCAGTTGGTCCTATATGACCTAAAAGTCCATTTTGGCTCTATTAGGATCAAACAAGTCCATTTGGGCTCCAATAAGACCAAAGAAGTACAAATTGCACAACTAGGTCCTTATGACCTATAATGTCCATTTGGGCTCTATTAGGTCAAACAAGTCCATTTGGCCATTAGGACCAAAGAAGTCCATTGGCTCTATAGACCTAAAAGTCCATTTGGGCTCTATTAGGATCAAACAAGTCCATTTGGGCTCCAATAGGACCAAAGAAGTACAAATTGGCCGTTAGGTCCTATATGACCTAACAAGTCCATTTGGGCTCTATTAGGATCAAACAAGTCCATTGGGGCTCCATTAGGCAACAAGTCCATTTGGGCTCCATAGGACCAAAAAGTACAAATTGGCCCAGTTAGGTCCTATAAGACCTAACAAGTGCAATTTGCCTCAATTAAGATCAAACAAGTCCATTTGGGATCCAATAGGACCAAAGAAGTACAAATTGACCCAGTTAGGTCCTATATGAACTAAAAAGTCCATTTGGGCTCTATTAGGATCAATCAATGTCCATTTGGACTCCAATAGGACCAAAGAAGTACAAATTGGCCCAGTTAGGTCCTATATGACCAAAAAAGTCCATTAGGCCCAATTAGGATCAAACAAATCCATTTGGGATCCAATAGGACCAAAGAAGTACAAATTGGCCTAGTTTGGACCTATATGACCTAAAATTTCCATTTGGCTATATTTGGATCAAACATGTCCATTTGGGATCCAATAGGACCAAAGAAGTACAAATTGGCCCAGTTAGGTCCTTTATGACCTAACAAGTCCATTTGGGCTCTATTAGGAACAAACATGTCCATTTGGGCTACAATAGGACCAAAGAAGTACAAATTGGCCCAGTGAGGTCCTATATGACCTAAAAAGTCCATTTGGGATCTATTAGGGTCCAACAAGTCCATTTGGGCTCCAATAGGACCAAAGAAGTACAAATTGGCCCAGTTAGGTCCTATATGACCTAAAATGTCCATTTGGGCTCTATTAGGCTCAAACAAGTCCATTTGGGCTCCAATAGGACCAAAGAAGTACAAATTGGCCCATTAGGTCCTATATGACCTAAAAAGTCCATTTGGGCTATATTATGTACAAACAAGTCCATTTTGGCTAATTTAGGACCAAAGAAGTACAAATTGGCCCAGTTAGGTCCTATATGACCTAAAAAGTCCATTTTGGCTCCATTAGGATCAAACAAGTCCATTTGGGCTCCAATAGGACCAAAGAAGTACAAACTGGCCCAGTTAGGTCCTATATGACCTAAAATGTCCAGTTGGGCTCTATTAGGATCAAACAAGTCCATTTGGGCTCAATTAGGACCCAAGAAGTACAAATTGGCCCAGTTAGGTCCTCTATGACCTAAAAAGTGCATTTTGGCCTTAATTGGGCTTTAACAAGTCCATCTGGGGTCCATTAGGACCAAAGAATTACAAATTGGCCCAGTTAGGTCATATATGACCGAAAAATTCCATTTGGGCTCTATTAGGCTCAAACAAGTCTATTTGGGCTCCATTAGGACCAAATAAGTACAAATTAGCCCAGTTAGGTCCTATGTGACCTAAAAAGTCCATTTGGGATCTATTAGGATCAAACAAGTCCAATTGGGCTCCAATAGGACCAAAGAGGTACAAATTGGCACAGTTAGGTCCTATATGACCTAAAAAGTGCATTTTGGCTCTATTTGGAACAAACAAGTCAATTTGGGATCTATTAGGATCAAACAAGTCCATTTGGGCTCGAATAAGACCAAAGAAGTACAAATTGGCACAACTAGGTCCTTTATGACATAAACTGTCCAGTTGGGCTCTATTAGGGTCAAACAAGTCCATTAGGGCTCCATTAGGACCAAAGAAGTACAAATTGGCCCAGTTGGGTCCTATATGACCTAAAAAGTCCATTTGGGCCCTATTAGGATCAAACAAGTCCATTTGGGCTCCAATAGGACCAAGGAAGTACAAATTGTCCCAGTTAGGTCCTTTATGACCAAACAAGTCCATTTGGGCTCTATTAGGATCAAACAAGTCCATTGGGGCTCTATTAGGACCAAAAAGTACAATTGGCCCATTAGGTCCTATAAGACCTAAAAAGTGCAATTTGCCTCTATTAAGATCAAAGAAGTCAATTTGGGCTCCAATAGGACCAAAGAAGTACAAATTGGCCCAGTTAGGTCCTATATGACCTAAAAAGTCCATTTGGGCTCTATTAGGATCAAACAAAGTCCATTTGGAATCCATTTGGACCAAAGAAGTACAAATTGGCCCAGTTAGGTCCTATATGACCTAAAAAGTCCATTAGGACCAATTAGGATCAAACAAGTCCATTTGGGCTCCAATAGGACCAAAGAAGTACAAATTGGCCTAGTTAGGACCTATATGACCTAAAAAGTCCATTTGGGTTCTATTAGGATCAAACAAGTCCATTTGGGCTCCAATAGGACCAAAGAAGTACAAATTGCATAGGGCCTTTATGACCTAAAAGTCCATTTGGGCTCTATTAGGATCAAACAAGTCCATTTGGGCTCCAATAGGACCAAAGAAGTACAAATTGGCCCATGAGGTCCTATATGACCTAAAAATTCCATTTGGGATCTATTAGGGTCAAGAAGTCATTTGTGCTCCATAGACCAAAGAAGTCCAATTTGGTCCTATATGACCTAAAAAGTCCATTTGGGTTCTATTAGGATCAAACAAGTCCATTTGGGCTCCAATAGGACCAAAGAAGTACAAATTGGCCCAGTTAGGTCCTATATGACCTAAAAAGTACATTTGGGCTCTATTAGGATCAAACAAGTCCATTTGGGCTCCAATAAGACCAAAGAAGTACAATTTGGCACAATTAGGTCCTATATGACCTAACAAGTCCATTTGGGCTCTATTAGGATCAAACAAGTCCATTTGGGCTCTATTAGGACCAAAGATGTACAAATTGGCCCAGTTAGGCCCTATATGACCTAAAAAGTCCATTTGGGCTCTATTAGGATCAAACAAGTCCATTTGGGCTCTATTAGGACCAAAGATGTACAAATTGGCTCAGTTAGGTCCTATATGACCCAAAAAGTCCATTTTGGCTCTATTATGATCAAACAAGTCCATTTGGGCTCCAATAGGACCAAAGAAGTACAAATTGGCCCAGTTTGGTCCTATATGACCTAAAAAATCCATTTTGGCTCTTTTAGGTTCAAACATGTCCATTTGGGCTCCATTAGGACCAAAGAAGTACAAATTGGCCCAGTTAGGTCCTATTTGACCTAAAAAGTCTATTTAGGCTCTACTAGGATCAAACAAGTCCATTTGGGCTCCAATAGGACCAAAGAAGTACAAATTGGCCCAGTTAGGTCCTTTATGACCTAACATGTCCATTTGGGCTCTATTAGGATCAAACAAGTCCATTTGGGCTCCAATAGGACCAAAGAAGTACAAATTGGCCCAGTTAGGTCCTATATGACCTAAGAAGTCCATTTGGGCTGTATTAGGATCAAACAAGTCCATTTGGGCTCCAATAGGAACAAAGAAGTACAAATTGAGCAAGTTAGGTCCTGTATGACCTAAAAAGTGCATTTTGGCCTTTGGGATCAAACAAGTCTATTGGCCCTATTAGGATCAAACAAGTCCATTTGAGCTCCAATAGGACCAAAGAAGTACAAATTGGCCGATTAGGTCCTTTATGACATAAAATGTCCAGTTGGGCTCTATTAGGGTCAAACAAGTCCATTTGGGCTCCATTAGGACCAAAGAAGTACAAATTGGCCAAGTTAGGTCCTATATGACCTAAAAAGTCCATTTAGGCTCTATTAGGATCAAACAAGTCCATTTGGGCTCCAATAGGACCAAGGAAGTACAAATTGTCCCAGTTAGGTCCTTTATGACCTAAAAAGTCCATTTGGGCTCTATTAGGATCAAGAAAGTCCATTGGGGCTCTATTAGGATCAAACAAGTCCATTTGGCCTCCATAGGACCAAAGAAGTACAATTGCTAGGGTCCTATGGACCTAAAAAGTGCATTTACCTCTATTACGATCAAACAAGTCCATTTGGTCTGCAATAGGACTCAAGAAGTACAAATTGGCCCTGTTTGGTCCAATATGACCTAAAAAGTCCATTGGGGCTCTATTAGGATCAAACAAGTCCATTTGGACTCCAATAGGACCAAAGAAGTACAAATTGGCCTAGTTAGGACCTATATGACCTAAAAAGTCCATTTGTGCTCAATTAGGATAAAATAAGTCCATTTGGGCTCCAATAGGACCAAAGAAGTACAAATTGGCCCAGTTAGGTCCTTTAGACCTAACAAGTCCATTAGGGCTCTATTAGGATCAAACAAGTCCATTTGGGCTCCAATAGGACCAAAGATGTACAAATTGGCCATTAGTCCTATATGACCAAAAAGTCCATTTGGGATCCATTAGGTCCAACAAGTCCATTTGGGCTCACTAGGACCAAAGAAGGACAAATTGGTCCAGTTAGGTCCTATA
>JAUPTC010000572.1:0-12500 GCA_030762895.1 Sophora flavescens
GCACATATTATGCACCAAATTCATGACTTGGCCCGGTGTGGTGCACCAGATTCCTGGTTTGGCTCGGTGTGGTGCACCGGTCTAATCTGGCTCGGTGTGGTGCACCAGATTCATGACTTGGCTCGGTGTGGTGCACCAGATTCATGACTCGGCCCGGTTTGGTGCACCAGATTCCTGGTTTGGCTCGGTGTGGTGCACCAGATTCCTGACTTGGCTCGGTCTGGTGCACCTGATTCCTGTCTTGGCTCGGTGTGGTGCACCAGATTCCTGATTTGGCTCGGTGTGGTGCACCAGATTCCTGACTTGGCTCGGTGTGGTGCACCAGATTCCTGACTTGGATCGGTGTGGTGCACCAGATTCATGACTTGGCTCGGTGTGGTGCACCAGATTCCTGACTTGGCTCGGTGTGGTGCACCAGATTCATGGTTTGGCTCGGTCTGGTGCACCTGATTCCTGACTTGGCTCGGTGTGGTGCACCAGCTTCCTGATTTGGCTCGGTGTGGTGCACCAGATTCCCGAGTTTGCACGGTGTGGTGCACCAGATTCCTGATTTGGCTCGGTCTGGTGCACCTGATTCCTGACTTGGCTCGGTGTGGTGCACCAGATTCCTGATTTGGCTCGGTGTGGTGCACCAGATTCATGGTTTGGCTCGGTCTGGTGCACCAGATTCGTGACTTGGCCCGGTCTGGTGCACCAGATTCATGGTTTGGCTCGGTGTGGTGCACCAGATTCCTGACTTGGCTCGGTCTGGTGCACATGATTCCTGTCTTGGCTCGGTGTGGTGCAGCAGATTCCTGATTTGGCTCGGTGTGGTGCACCAGATTCCTGACTTGGCTCGGTGTGGTGCACCAGATTCCTGACTTGGATCGGTGTGGTGCACCAGATTCATGACTTGGCTCGGTGTGGTGCACCAGATTATGCACCAGATTCATGACTTGGCCCGGTCTGGTGCACCAGATTCCTGACTTGGCTCGGTCTGGTGCACCTGATTCCTGACTTGGCTCGGTGTGGTGCACCGGATTTCAGATTTGGCTCGGTGTGGTGCACCAGATTCAAGGTTTGGCTCTGTCTGGTGCACTAGATTCGTGACTTGGCCCGGTCTGTGCACCAGATTCATGGTTTTGCTCGGTCTGGTGCACCAGATTCCTGACTTGGCTCGGTCTGGTGCACCTGATTCCTGTCTTGGCTCGGTGTGGTGCACCAGATTCCTGATTTGGCTCGGTGTGGTGCACCGGATTCCTGACTTGGCTCGGTGTGGTGCACCAGATTCATGACTTGGCTCGGTGTGGTGCACCAGATTATGCACCAGATTCATGACTTGGCCCGGTCTGGTGCACCAGATTCATGGTTTGACTCGGTGTGGTGCACCAGATTCATGACTTGGCTCGGTGTGGTGCACCGGATTCCTGGTTTGGCTAGGTGTGGTGCACCAGATTCTGGCTCGGTGTGGTGCACCAGATTCATGGTTTGGCTCGGTATGGTGCACCTGCTTCCTGACTTGGCTCGGTGTGGTGCACCAGATTCCTGACTTGGCTCGGTCTGGTGCACCTGATTCCTGACTTGGCTCGGTGTGGTGCACCAGATTCCTGACTTGGCTCGGTGTGGTGCACCAGATTCATGGTTTGGCTCGGTCTGGTGCACGAGATTCGTGACTTGGCCCGGTCTGGTGCACTAGATTCATAGTTTGGCACGGTGTGGTGCACCAGATTCCTGACTTGGCTCGGTGTGGTGCACCAGATTCTCGATTTTGAAGGATGGCAAGTTGTCTATCATAATTGGCTTGCATTTGCTCCATTTGTCTTCGAAGAGTTGCGTACTTTGTAGAAAATGGTGGACTATCTTCATGGGCTGCCATCACTTGAACACACAATATCAAAAGATAACAAGAAATTATAAAATTCCTCACTACACTCCCTCACTTGTGCACTCAAATGTATTTCACTCAATTGGCTTTTTTTTCACACAAGATGTAATTTTTCACTCTTTCCTTTTTCCACTCAATTGTTCTCTTTTAGCTCTTAGAAGAGTCAAACAATAATCCACACCAAAAAAAATCCAAAATTCAAGTAACAAAATTGCACCAAACTTATCAAAACAAAGGAAACAAAAGGAAAGGCTAGAAAGGAAAATCTCTAAGAATAATGAAACAAGAAAGAAGGGAAATATTTCAAGAACTCAAATTGCCCAAATAGAACCTTTTCTCTTCTCTTTTTCTTGAAATTCTAGGTGTTGTTTTCCTCTCTCTTTTTTCGAATTTTTTTTTTAATTCATACAACACACTACAGAAAAGCTTGCAAAGAGAATCACAAATGTATTTCTTTTTTTTTCGAATTTTTTTTGTTGATTTTGGGTAGCAAGAAGATGAACACAATAATTCCCTTCAAAAATAAAAAATAAAAATAACTTTTTTTTTGTTTTGGGTTTTTCTAGGTAGAAAAGAAGTAAGGTAGAAGATGAAGAACAAAGAAGATAATGAAAAACAAAAACTCAAAAATTCAACCAAAGCCTAAGCTCTGATACCACTTGATGACAACCAAATGGTGAGGTTGCCTTTGATGATCGTTTTTGGTTGAATTTTAACAATTAATTTGCGGAACAATTTTGAGATTAAAATAAAGGGAAGAAAAGAAACAAATGGATGGAGACTAGAGATGGTATGGCGCCGCAAACAAAGAGTTTGATAAGCCAAGGAAGTTCGCCACAAGAATCTTGGATTCTTGATAAGAACAGGATGGCTCAACCAAGAACCTAGGAGAACAAAATTCTCACAAAAGGATTTCAATCCAAAATAACATCAAAGTTAATTCATGTGTTTAGGGGTGTAATACATATAGAGTGTGGCTGCCAACTTTGGCTCACACCTTGTCTTTTCAAGATTCCATAATCCCCTCACTAACTATGCCTAAATCATGCCACTAAATGGTGGGTTAATTTTCTCTTTCCACCATTATGTGGTTGTTACACATAAATCCCTTCTTTATTCCCCTAATTATGTGGTGGTTACACTTGTTTCTCACATTAAAAGTGTAACCCCCCTAATAAAACAAAACATTAAAAAGGCTAAAAACTTAAAGGAGTTAATTTTGGTATGCAAACCTAAAGATACCTCCATCTAAGCCTAAAATTCGAAATTCTTCATGAAACCAAGCTTATTACACTTTATTTAAAAGAAATAACCTAGAAAATGCTATTTTTAAGAGGTGGATGTCCAAGCCCATCATGGGTCTTCAAGTTGGATGAGATAAGTAAGCATTTTAGTCCCCACTCCATTAAAACTTGAACTTGGGCTTGTTTCCATCAAGGTTTACACTATTTGGTCTATAACTTCTTGGGCTTTCTTGACTTTAGCTCTTGTCTTAGGCCCACAAAGCCCTTGTAGTGCTTCTTGATCCATGGTCTTCATTGGGCTCAAATCATTCTTGATGAAAAGTTGACTTGCCCCCTTTGGCTCATATCACTACAAGTGGCAGCTGTATGGCCTTTCTTTAGACAATAGTAGCATTTAACAAAAGGACTAGTTGAGGAAATAGGTGGAACAAAAAGCTTCTTAAAAGATTTTTCATGTACCATTTGGCTTATATCCAATTCCAGCTTTGTCATACACACCCTTTTGCTGTCCTAATATGGCATTCAAGTTATCTTTTCCCAAAGTAAACTTAGATAGAGTTGTATTCAGTTTTTCAACTTCCTTTTCTAGTGTAGTGCATTTGGTGCAAATTGAACTAGATGCAAGTAATTGTGAATTTTCAGCTTCTAGTTCTTTAAGCTTTATTTGTAAAGATGCATAGTCACTACATTGTTTTGCGATGATCTTTCTAGAAGATTTAAGGTGTTTACCAATTTTAACATATTCTTCATGCAATTCATCAAAAGCATCTTGTAACTCATCATAAGTAGGAGAGGAATCATTTACCTCGGTTTCACTATCACTTTGATGATTTACCATGAGACATAGGTTGGCTTCTTCATTTTCAGATTCACTACTAGTGGAATCCATATCATTTTCTTCCCAAGTTATGTATGGTCTTCTGGGCTTTCTTCCTTTCTTTTCTTTGCTGTCATTCTTCTCATACTTTTCTTTCTTTTGTAGCTTTGGACATTCATTTTTGTAGTGTCCAAGCTTTCCACATTCAAAGCATTTGATTGTTGAGGAAGAGCTTTCACCTTTGTTCGTGTTCATTTTGGTAGGAAAACTGAATTGCTTCTTGTTTCTGTTCTTCTTGATGAATATTTTAAATTTCCTTACAAGCAATCCCATGTCTTCTTCTTCGGATTCTTCACTTTCATCAAGGTGTTCATCTTCATCACTTTCTATTGATTCTTTGGAAATATGAGCCTTGAGTGAGAGTCCTTTCTTCTTTTTCTCCTTATCTTCATGATCTTTCAATCTATTTAGTTCCAATTCGTGTTCTTTCAACTTGCCAAATAGAGTAGCAATCTGCATTGTGTCAAGATCCTTTGCTTCAGCAATTGTAGTAACTTTTGGCTGCCATTCACGACTCAAACATCTCATAATTTTGTTAATCTTTTTCTCATCTGTGATTGTATGTCCGAGTCCTTCTAACTGGTTCACAATGTGTGTAAACCTCTTTTGCAGATCATCTATCTCCTCACCATTCTTCATGTGAAAGAGTTCATATTCATGGACTAGTGCATTCATCCTTGCTCTTTTCACATCGTTGGTTCCTTCATGAGTGAGTTGAAGAGTATCCCACATCTGCTTTGCCGTTTTGCAATTGGAGACCCTTAAAAACTCATCATAATTCAAAGCAGCTGTTTAATATTCTTTGCTTTAGCATTATAACCAACTCTTCTTTTATCATCATCATTCCAGTCATCTTTTGGTTTAGTTTGTTTATTTCCCTTAGCATCAAGAATAAATGGAACATAGGGACCATTTTCAACAGCATCTAAAACATCTAAACCTGCAGCCTCAAGAAAGATAAGCATTCTCTCTTTCCAGTACATGTATTGGGAGCCATTAAAGGCAGGGGTCCAGTGAGTGAAGCCCCATCACCCAGGATATCATTTGTAGCCATCTCTTGAAGCTATTAAGCTTTGTAACAAGAGTATTAGACATGATGCAAATAGTTGGTAGTGGCTACGGTCTCAAGAGGGGGGGTGAATTGAGATAGTGAAAACTTATTCAACAATTTAAAGTAAAACAGTGTTTCTTTTAAAGAAAATTGGTTTTCACTCAATTTTAATTCCAAGAATTAGGTTATGGAACAAGTAATGATGACAAGAAGAATTATAAGTAGGAACAACAGATTGCATATTTAAAAATTCAAGTTTAAACAAGTATATGGAGTTTAGGGATTAGAAGAACACGCAAGCCGAATTTATCCTGGTTCGGCTACCTCCTCTAGTAAGCCTACATCCAGTCCCACACCTCTGTGGATTTCTTCACTATAATCAGCAATTTACACAATTCTAATTACAGCAACACAAGGATACCCTCCTTGATTAAAAAAAAATCTCCAGAAAGCATACTAGCTTTCTTTACCCAATGATCCCTTCTATCCTTATTGAACCCTAAGAGATACCCTCTCTTAGTCACTCTAATTCACAAAAAGAATTGAGTAGAAGCAAGACTCTAAAAATTGATAAAACAAATTGAAGTTCTAACTATCACACTTTTCTCAGAGATAAAGCACTTTGTTTCACAATCAGTATGAGTTGCGTTGTTGTTGTTGTTGTTGTGTTATGTTGAAAAGTGTTCCTTTGATCCCTCTTTATATAGAAGACAAATTATAGCCATTGGGATCATTAAAGACAGATTTGGATCTGATTTGACAAAATCTGCTTTCTTGATTCTTGATCTCAAAATGTGATTCTGTTTGATCTTTGTAGAGATTGTTTCCTTCTTGAAATATAAATGTTTCCATTTGAAAGGATAGCCAAGTCTATTTGAAGAGTAATTAATCCGTGTTTATTTGAAGAGATAAATATCCGTGTTTAATTGAAGAGAAAAATATCCGTCTTTAATTGAAGAGAAAAATATCCGCGTCTATTTGCCACGTCAGCAGACGGGAGTATTAGCTCAAGGTTATTGGACGTACTCCAACTGGTGGACGAGCTTTATATATCATGTAAGTGGACGGAGCTTCTTATTTACATCAGTGGACGCGCGCTTCTGTTTCATCAGTGGACGCGAGCTCCTTTTTACATCAGTGGATGCGAGCTCCTTTTTACATCAGTGGACGTGCGCTCCTTTTTACACCAGTGGACGTGCGCTTCTTTTACATCAGTGGACGTGTGCTTCTTTTACATCAGTGGACGCGTGCTTCTTTTACTTCCAGTGGACGCGCTCCTGTGCCACGTCAGCAGACGAGATCTTCTGTTTCTTTTAGTGGACGCGCACGTGCCACGTCCGCCAGACAAGATCTTCTGTTTCTTTCAGTGGACGCGCTTCTGTGCCACATCAGCAGACGAGATATTCTGTTTCTTTCAGTGGACGCGCTTCATGTGCTCTTTCAGTGGACGACAGATTTTTACTTTATTCTTTTAGTGGACGAGCTCTTTAGTTGTTCATTGGACTTCATCCCTTTACTTTGTTGGACGTCATTCTTGGTTCACTTCATTGGACGAGTGCTTATATTTTCCCTATGTTGGACGTAAACTAGTTTTGCTTTGTTGGACGAGTGATCTTGCATGCAACTTAACACGAAATGAGTACGTAGTCAAAATTAAAAATCTTATGCAAAATACACTTTGTTTGTCATACATCAAAACATAAATGAGGGCTTAGTCTTACACTGACTTGGCTCGGTTTGTTGCACCAGGCGCCAGATCTGACTCGGTGTGGTGCTCCAGATTCCTGGTTTCGCTCGGTGTGGTGCACCAGATTCATGACTTGGCTCGGCGTGGTGCACCATGGTGCCCCTGATTCATGGTATGGCTCGGTGTGGTGCACCAGATTCCTGACTTGGCTCGGTCTGGTGCACCAGATTCCTGACTTGGCTCGGTGTGGTGCACCAGATTCATGGTTTGGCTCGGTGTGGTGCACCAGATTCATGGTTTGGCTCGGTGTGGTGCACCAGATTCCTGACTTGGCTCGGTGTGGTGCACCAGATTCCTGATTTGGCTCGGTGTGGTGCACCAGATTCATGACTTGGCTCGGTGTGGTGCACCAGATTCCTGACTTGGCTCGGTGTGGTGCACCAGATTCCTGACTTGGCTCGGTGTGGTGCACCAGATTCCTGATTTGGCTCGGTGTGGTGCACCAGATTCATGGTTTGGCTCGGTGTGGTGCACCAGATTCATGGTTTGGCTCGATCTGGTGCACCTGATTCCTGACTTGGCTCGGTGTGGTGCACCAGATTCCTGATTTGGCTCGGTGTGGTGCACCAGATTCCTGACTTGGCTCGGTGTGGTGCACCAGATTCATGATTTGGCTCGGTGTGGTGCACCGGACTAATCTGGCTCGGTGTGGTGCACCAGATTCATGACTTGGCTCGGTGTGGTGCACCAGATTATGCACCAGATTCATGACTTGGCTCGGTGTGGTGCACCAGATTCATGGTTTGGCTCGGTGTGGTGCACCAGATTCCTGACTTGGCTCGGTGAGGTAAAGCAGATTCCTGACTTGGCTCGGTGTGGTGCACCAGATTCCTAACTTGGCTAAGTTTGGTTCACCTGAATCTTGTCTTGGCTCGGTGTGGTGCACCAGATTCCTGATTTGCCTTGGTGTGGTGCACCGGTTTCCTGATTTGGCTCGGAGTGGTGCACCAGATTCATGACTTGGCTCGATGTGGTGCACCAGATTACGCACCAGATTCATGACTTGGACCGGTCTGGTGCACCAGATTCATGGTTTGACTTGGTGTGGTGCACCAAATTCATGACTTGGCTCGTGTGATGCACCGGATTCCTGGTTTGGCTAAGTGTGGTGCACGAGATTCTGGCTCAGTGTGGTGCACCAAATTCATGGTTTGTCTCGGTCTGGTGCACCTGATTCCTGACTTGGCTCAGTGTGGTGCACTAGATTCCTGCTTTGGCTCGTTGTGGTGCACCAGATTCCTGACTTGGCTTGGTGTGGTGCACCAGATTCCTGACTTGGCTCGGTGTGGTGCACCAGATTCATGGTTTGGCTCGGTGTGGTGCACCAGATTCATGGTTTGGCTCGGTGTGGTGCACCTGATTCCTGACTTGGCTCGGTGTGGTGCACCAGATTCATGATTTGGCTTGGTGTGGTGCAGCTGATTCCTGACTTGGCTCGGTGTGGTGCACCAAATTCCTGACTTGGCTCGGTGTGGTGCACGATTCCCGACTTGGCTCGATGCAGGGCACCGTTCTGACCTTCTCGGTCTAGTGCACCCGATGCCGACTTGGCTCGGTGTGGTGATTCGGTTTGGCTCGGTTTGGTGCACCAGATTGTTGGTTTGTCTCGATGTGGTGCACCTGATTCCTGACTTGGCTCGGTGTGGAGCACCCCGCGTTGGCTCTTGGTGCCTTTTGACTTGGCTCGGTGTGGTGCACCATTTTTGACTTGGCTCGGTGTGGTGCACCAGATTCCTGACTTGGCTCGGTCTGGTGCACCTGATTCCTGACTTGGCTCGGTGTGGTGCACCAGATTCCAGATTTTGCTCGGTGTTGGTCACTAGATTCATGGTTTGGCTCGGTGTGGTGCACCAGATTCATGGTTTGGCTCGGTCTGGTGCACCTGATTCCTGACTTGGCTCGGTGTGGTGCACCTGATTCCTGATTTGGCTAGGTGTGGTGCACCAGATTCATGACTTGGCTCGGTGTGGTGCGCCAGATTCCTGATTTGGCTCGGTGTGGTGCACCGGACTAATCTGGCTCGTTGTGGTGCACCAGATTTCATGACTTGGCTTGGTGTGCGCGATTATGCACCAAATTTGGTGGCTCGGTGTGGTTCACCAGAATCCTGATTTGGCTCTGTGTGGTGCACATGTTTCCTGATTTGGCTCGGAGTGGTGCACCATATTCCTGACTTGGCTCGGTCTGGTGCATCAGATTTATGGTTTGGCTCGGTGTGGTGCACGACTTGGCTCGATCTGGTGCACCAAATTCACGATTTGGCTTTGTGTGGTGCACCTGTCTGGTGCACCAGATTCCAGATTTGGCTCGGTGTGGCCCACCAGATTCCTGACTTGGCTCGGTGTGATGCACTGGATTCCTGGTTTGGCTAGGTGTGGTGCACCAGATTCTGGCTCGGTGTGGTGCACCAGATTCATGGTTTGGCTCGGTGTGGTGCACCAGATTCATGGTTTGGCTCGGTCTGGTGCACCTGATTCCTGACTTGGCTCGGTGTGGTGCACCAGATTCCTGACTTGGCTCGGTCTGGTGCACCTGATTCCTGACTTGGCTCGGTGTGGTGCACCAGATTCCTGATTTGGCTCGGTGTGGTGCTCCAGATTCATGGTTTGGCTCGGTCTGGTGCACCAGATTCGTGACTTGGCCCGGTCTGGTGCACCAGATTCATGGTTTGGCTCGGTGTGGTGCACCAGATTCCTGACTTGGCTCGGTGTGGTGCACTAGATTCATGACTTGGCTCGGTGTGGTGCACCAGATTCCTGATTTGGCTCGGTGTGGTGCACCAGATTATGCACCAGATTCATGACTTGGCCCGGTGTGGTGCACCAGATTCCTGGTTTGGCTCGGTGTGGTGCACCAGATTCCTGACTTGGCTCGGTGAGGTAAACCAGATTCCTGACTTGGCTCAGTGTGGTGCACCAGATTCCTGACTTGCGTCGGTCTGGTTCTGATGCAAACTAAGGATGATGTCCAATTTGAGGCCAAATTAATATTTTTTGATGAAAATTTTATTTTCATTGTGGTGAACCCGTATGCTTGATTTGGTCATATCTTGAGCTACGAATCTCCGATTGATGTATTCTTTGGTGCGTTGGAAAGCTTATGGAATTATCTACGAATCATATCTCAGGCCTCTTGACCAAATTCGGCTTCTATCATGGTGAAAAACGGGCTGCAAGTTTAATACGAATTCTTGGACCTTAAATGAGTTATATGTTAATTGGGCTACACTAAGCTTGATGAATGAGCAAGGCCCATTATGAATGGTGGCTGGCATGTTTTTGGAACTTACAAAGGAGAGCAACCTTTGGCTTGCATGCCTAGGTAACTCCTTTAGAAGTTATGGAACCAATTTTATTATTTTCTTAAGTAGGATAGTTATGTTCTTTTAATAACCACTTAGTGGAGAGTTATGTCTAGTTATTAGGAGTTTATGTCATCTTATGATGACCTTTGGTTTTTATTTCCCTATGCTATATGTACACACCTATTACATGATGAATGTCAACTTTGAGTTCATTTTGGATTGATTCCAATTGTGAGAGTGTTTTCTCTCTTGGGTTCTTCATTGAGCCAACCCTTGTTCTTATCAAGAATCCAAGATTCTTGTGGCGAACCTCACATTGGCTTATCAAATCCCCTTGGATTTGTGGCGCCTACCTTCCATTTCTCATCTTATCCAATTTTGTATTGCATCTTCTTCTACAATTTTGCTTGGTCACTCAAGGATAGATCCGAAAATATATATGTTCCTTGTTAGGATCATATCATTTGGTATCTAGAGCCATCCTTCCTAGAGTGACTTACGATTTTGTTTTTTTCAATTTCTTTCAGAAGTTTGAATTTTTCTTAGTGGGTTCTTCATGGAGTCACTAATGAAGAAAAATGATGCCAAGAAAATGGAGGATCTTTTCTATTCTAGATGCTATGTGAAGGACAAGATATGTAGCTTGGTCATTGATAGAAAGGGTTACATCAACCTAGCTAGTACCACCATGGTGCAAAAGTTGGGACTTCCTCTTCTAGAGCATCCACAACCGTATGTCATTTGGAGCATCCCGGAGTTTAGTGATTTTGGTGACGTGATGGTGAACAAACAAGTACGAGTGCCATTCCGGATTGGGAGATATGAAGATGATGTTTTATGTGATGTGGTGCCCATGGAAACGAAGCACTTGTTACTTGGGCGTCCATGGAGGATTGAACGACAAGCGAGATATGATGTCTACAACAATAGGTACTCATTTGTATTTAATAATCGTAAAATTACTCTTGGATCATTGTCACCAAAACAAGTGTATGAAGATCAAATGTACTTGAAAGGAGAGAGTGAGAAAAAAGAATGATTGAGAAAACAATAAAAGAAGAGTGTTCGGTGAATGAGGAAAGCAAAGAAGGAGAAGTAATAAAAAGGAAAGCCATGAGAAAAAGGTAGAAGAAAAGGGAATGGAGGAAAACAAACAGAATGAAAAAGATGTTGAGAAAAAGGTGGAGACTGCATTTTTTGAAGGGGAAAATAAAAAGACAAAAATTGAGGCAAAGGTTGAAAGAAGAATTGAGAATCTTCCTATAAAAGAAAATAAGGTGAAGGGAGCAATGCTGGCAAGGCAGCCTATATATATCTTTCTATGTAACGATGCTTGTTTGACTACTAATGCAAACTCTTTGCCTAGAGGTGATGACTCTATTTTGAAGGAAGTTCAAGAAACAATTCCAAGAGAGGTGCCCCATGGATTCAAAATGGTTGTGTTTGAACCCGGAGGATAAAGAAGACTCCTTAAGGCAACAAAATTCGAGGTCGAATTCTTTTCAAGAGGGAGGGAATGATGCAAACCAAGGATGATGTCCAATTTGAGGCCAAATTAATATTTTTTGATGAAAATTTTATTTTCATTGTGGTGAACCCGTATGCTTGATTTGGTCATATCTTGAGCTACTAATCTCCGATTGATGTATTCTTTGGTGCGTTGGAAAGCTTATGGAATTATCTACAAATCATATCTCAGGCCTCTTGACCAAATTCGGCTTCTATCATGGTGAAAAACGGGCTGCAAGTTTAATACGAATTCTTGGACCTTAAATGAGTTATATGTTAATTGGGCTACACTAAGCTTGATGAATGAGCAAGGCCCATTATGAATGGTGGCTGGCACGTTTTTGGAACTTACAAAGGAGAGCAACCTTTGGCTTGCATGCCTAGGTAACTCCTTTAGAAGTTATGGAACCAATTTTATTATTTTCTTAAGTAGGATAGTTATGTTCTTTTAATAACCACTTAGTGGAGAGTTATGTCTAGTTATTAGGAGTTTATGTCATCTTATGATGACCTTTGGTTTTTATTTCCCTATGCTATATGTACACACCTATTACATGATGAATGTCAACTTTGAGTTCATTTTGGATTGATTCCAATTGTGAGAGTGTTTTCTCTCTTGGGTTCTTCATTGAGCCAACCCTTGTTCTTATCAAGAATCCAAGATTCTTGTGGCGAACCTCACATTGGCTTATCAAATCCCCTTGGATTTGTGGCGCCTACCTTCCATTTCTCATCTTATCCAATTTTGTATTGCATCTTCTTCTACAATTTTGCTTGGTCACTCAAGGATAGATCCGAAAATATATATGTTCCTTGTTAGGATCATATCAGGTTCACATGATTCCTGTCTTGGCTCGGTGGGGCGCACCCAATTCCTGATTTGTCTCGGTGTGGTGCACCAGAT